>JAQJVL010007222.1:0-25011 GCA_035578905.1 Stictocephala bisonia | reverse complement strand
TTAATTGGCATGCATAGAAAATCTGATCTGTGATATGAGTGAACAGATTAAATCTTTATAATCCACGTTGTTTCAATTAATAATATACTTTCTTAGTTTCTTGCATCATATTAGTTATGAAAAAAGGTTAATCAAAACAATGCCACATAAAAATATGGGAAGGCAGGAAGTAAAAAGTTTTATTTATCAAATGTTACTGTTACAAACAACAAATCAAAATTATTGTGTTCAGTTTGGATGTATATATTTACGAATCTGGCAAAACTTAACATAGGCTTAGGATGGTGATTGCCTTTTACATTTTCCTTGGGTAAACAGGAAATCCTGTAAATACTCGCTCGAAAATACTCGATACACGAAAAATGCCAACTACTCGACTCGAACTCAAAAATCACTACTCGCACACCCCTAATTTTTACTTTATTTGAATGTTTTTGCAGTACTGATCCAGAATGAAAAGATGTTGCAGTATACAGATATAATTATTGCCTGTCTTTAGAGAAAAAAAAATGTTGATATGGATATTATGTTTGATGTATCGTTTTTATACGCTTAAGTTGTTATCTGTGCGCTCTGTTTTTTTATTATAAGTGTATGATGATTACAATGATGTATAAATTTAGAATAACTTTCAATATATTTATTTTATGTTGCTATATAGAACTTATCTATTTTAAAGTTATCTATGTATGTCTAGATAACCCCTAATGTTGAGGAGGACAAACACATTGTGGATGTTGTTAATACAGAATCGAAAGAAGAATTGATTGGATCTAATGAAGAGAAATCTATAATGGATGAGGTTTGTGCTCATGGTTCATTCTTTTATAATAATAATAATAGAGCCATTATTTTGAGTGTTCTTCAGATTTAGGCATGGCGTTCCCTAAACCCCTTACTAAACTTAAGTTAGTTCCTTTGGTATGAAGGTAGTAGTGAAAGTTCATTAAATTTTTATTTTTCGGTTTCAGTTCGGTTCTTTATTCTGGTCTGGGTTCTTTTTGAATATTTCATAGTAAATGTGAAACAGAAATACATTCTCTTGAAAATAAAACATTTTACAAAATTATAAGAATTATAACTTCACATTTTGAATTCAGCCTGGCTCTGGATTCCGAGCCAGTAAGATAATTTAATATTAATAATTTATTAAAAAAAAAGTCATACAAAACAAATTAATTCAAATTTATCCAATCACAAAGCAGTATTACAATACAAGATATACAAAATAGATTTACATAAGCAGAATGTACAGTTTGTAACAAATTAAGTATTGTATTGCTCATGCTGATCATTAACCCATTGCAGATCACATAGCGTGCCGCACTCCCAGGCCTAAACGATATGACCAAATGCAAAGACTAAACTGCCCAAACTAATATCAAGTAGTCGAAACAACATTGAACAGGATATGGTAACAAAGATAAGGAGACAAACAGATAAGCACCTCAAAACATATGGGTACATTATAACAGTGATAACATTGACCCCGATGGCTGAGTGATGTAACTGTAAACAACAAGTGCTGCAACGTCAATGTTATGTCGTTGAGCTATCAGTCCACTCGGCGCAGAACGTGAAGGCCACGTCTTTGATCCGCAATGGGTGAACTGGTACTCAACAATTCATGTAACAGGATAAGAATAATTAACGTTAACCCGAGAGAAGTCACACTTCTAAAAGTCACACAAGTAGTCACAGTAACCCAATTTTTGTTGTTGTATTATTTTACATACTTACTTACTGCAGTGGCCATAGGTACCTCAGATGGTACTTGGCCTCGCCTACACATTGCTTCCAGCCTTCTCTATCATGCGCCTGTTCTTCATTTCTGTCCAGCTTCCTCAAGTCCCGTCGCACTTGGTCCCTCTATCTCAGTTTAGGTCTGCCTGCAGGCCTTCTGCCTTCTGGGTTGTTCTTTAGTACATTGCTTATGGTAGTGCCATCTTCTCTTCTGAGTATATGACCTGCCGACCTAATACGTCTGCTTTTTACCTCAGCTGTTATATCTGGGTCTATATAGGTCTCTAATTTCAAAATTATGCCTGATTCTCCAGATTCCATCTTCTTGAGTTGGGCCATATATTTTCCTGACAATTTTGTTCTCCAAAGTTATTAGCCACTTTTTTGATTTTTTGCTCATTACCCAACACTCCGATCCATACAATAGTGTTGGTCTAATTATAGTTTTATAAACTCTTAATTTAGTGTTCCGGGATAATAGCTTTGAGCTCAAAATTTTGTTACATGCATAGAAGCTTCTATTTGCGGTATTAAGTCTGTTAATTATCTCAAGTTCTTCATTGTTATCATTTGTTAATAGGACTCCTAGGTAGGTGAAGTTGTTCACTTTTCGGAACACATGGTTATCTTGTCTACCACATTTCATATATTTTGTTTTTGAATCTTTTATTTCAAGGCCAGCCTTTTTAGTTTCCTCAATCAATATCCTAACTAGATCTTCTAAGTCTTCTTTTCTATGTGCTAATATTGCAACATCATCTGCAAAGGCTAAAATATTTATTTTCTTCCCTATCTTAATCCCTACTTCTACTGATCTTTTAACTTTCTGTAATGCTTCGTCTAATGCAATGTTGAAAAGTATTGTTGATATTCCATCTCCTTGTCTCACTCCAGTCTCTACTGAGAAAGCCTCTGACACTTGTCCTTCCACTTTTACTTTGAATGTTGAGTCTTGGACACTTAATGAGGCCATTTTTATGAGTTTTTTTTTAATTGCCTGTTTTTCCATTGTTTCCCAAAGTTTTTTTCTGTCTAAACTGTTGTAAGCTTTTGTAAAGTCTATGAAAATACAGAAAAGGATTGTTTAAATTTAAAGTATTTCGCTATTACTTCTTTTAAAATGAAAATTTGATCTATGGTAGACTTTCCTTTTGTAAAGCCAGCTTGATGTTCTTCAATGATGGTTGGTGTGTATTCTTCTAAGAAATTGTCTGAGGTAGCGTGAGAGCGACAGAAATATGCAGATGACTTCTGTCACGAATTTCATGGCCTAGTAGCAAATGCAATGTCATCAAGTAGCGCTGGCCCCGAGATCAATTACTGCTAGTGACTCCATCTCTTTGTGTTGAAAAACGGTGTTTGGTCGTACGTCTCAGATGAATGTAGGGCTTATTATCTCCTTCTTATTATCATAGGCTCTTATTGCGTTAAAAACTAAAATACTGTACAGTGATGGGTCAGTTCCATTTGTTCGGTTCCGGTACTTTTTGTGAGTACTTTTTGAGAAAGTCTCAGAAAATTTTTCTAATACCTTTACGCCAGTATTTTGGCGATTTCTACAATATGAAGTATAATACACCCTAAAAATCTATAAAATGATATACAATATTTCCATTTACTAGAGAATTGGAGTAACATTTTATTTATTCTCAGGGTATAATTGTTTACACTTTTTGCACATAAAAAGTATTAACTTAAAATTAAAAAGTATACAATGTAGTTAAATAGAATATAATGCTCAATTTAGTATGCAATTGAAATTTACCTTGAGTAAATTACAAAACTTATAAGCCTAGAGAAAATTAAAAAATAACCTGCCATTTTAGGTCTGGTTTAGTAATAAAACTTATTCAAAAACAAATCACAACAATTGATTGAAATTACCACAACTAAATTTAAGAGGTTGATGTAATTGTAGTACACCAAAAATAAACAGCAAAAATAAATAATATAAATAATAAAAAAAAAATTATTTTTATTATTTATTGAAAAAAAAAACAATTTTTATTAACTATTGGTTGTTTTCTCAACCGGTGATAATACTGAATTAAGAAATATAAATGCTACTCAGATTCATAAAAAACTATACAGCCAATAATGCCATAAATGTTTTTATAAATTACAGTATACATTTTGTTTTAAATTTAAGAAAAATAAACTGTTTAGGGTCAGTAAATGTTACATCAATGCAATTTAAAACATTAAGCCTTTAAACATTAATCCAATTTAAGTCTTTGTAAAAATTAAAAAAAATAAATAAATAATAAAATTTAGCTATTTTAAAGTAAAAATCCTAAAGACTCATTTTGTTTAGTTTTGATACAATATTAATCTTAAAAATTTTTTGTCAATCCAATTCCCTAGGTTTTGTATGCATTGTTTTTCATTGCAAATCTCAATAAACTCTAATATCTTAAGTACATCATAAAAACCTTTTATTGTTCAACATACACAATAAAACTAAGGCATAATTAATCTCAGAATGTTAGATGAGTTGTAAACAGAATGGAATGTGTCCACAAGTTGTTTTTTATAAGGCAGGAAGTGATAAGAAAGGGTCATGATTAACAGGTGGAGCTCAGGCATAAAGGAGGACTGGACTCTGGACTATTGAACAAAAACTGAATGGCTTTAATTCACTGCCTTAGCAAGAGTGGAGGTCAAGCATAAAGGAGGACTGGACTCTGGACTCTAGAATAAAAATTGAATGGCTTTAATTCACTGCCTTAGCAAGGGTGGAGCTCAGGCATAAAGGAGGACTGGACTCTGGACTCTTGAACAAAAACTGAATGTCTTTAGTTCACTGCCTTAGCAAGGGTGGAGCTCAGGCATAAAGGAGGACTGGACTCTGGGCTCTTGAACAAAATCTGAATGGCTTTAATTCACTGCCTTAGCAAGGGTGGAGCTCAAGCATAAAGGATGACTGAACTCTGGACTCTTGAACAAAAACTGAATGGCTTTAATTCACTGCCTTAGAAAGGGTGGAGCTCAGGCATAAAGGAGGACTGGACTCTGGGCTCTTGAACAAAAACTGAATTTCTGTAATTCACTGCCTTAGCATGTGAATTCCTATTCATTAATATTATCTGTCTATTTTCACGTGCTGATAAGAAAGTGGCCAGGCGTATGTTTTCTGACTTAGATATTTTTTTTATTTCCTGGCCAAATCATGTGCTGATAAGGAAGTGGCCTTCTACGGGTAGATATTTTCTGACAAAGATAAATTGTAGGGGTGTCAAGTAGTGATTTCTGAGTTCGAGTCGAGTCGAGTAGTTGGCATTTTTTTTTCGAGTTTCGAGTATTTTTAGAGCGAGTATTTACAGAAGGATTTTCTGTTCACCCAAGACAACTGTAAAAGGCAGACACCATCCTAAGCCTATGTTAAGTTTTGCCAGATTCGTAAATACATACATCTAAATTGAACACAATAATTTTGATTTGTTGTTTGTAACAATTGTAACTATAAAATTTGATAAATAAAACTTGTTACTTCCTGCCTTCCTATATTTTTATGTGGCATTGTTTTGTTTAACCTTTTTCCTTTTTTCAGAACTAATATTATTTAAGAAATTAAGAAAGAATAATATTAATTGAAACAACGTGGATTATAGCGTAGTTGGTTCAATCCCAGCTTCATGTGCTAAAGGTTCTTAGTTCGATTCCAATCAGAGTCAATACATTTTGAGAAGGATCAGCTGATAATCACTGGCTGTTCATTTGTCATTGGGCTATTAATTAATGACACTTTCTAAGGAATAGTCGGCCTTAGTTTGTAACAATGACTACATTCGCTCATCTACACTCATCACACTCATCCGAAATCCATATTCGCCCATATCTTGATGATTGGCGTCTTATGAATAAATAAATAAATAAAGATTTAATCTGTTCACTCATATCACAGATCAGATTTTCTATGCAAGCCAATTAAACTGTTTCACAGCCGGCCGATATTTTTATCTGGTGGTTCACTTCAAAGTGTACCGCGAATACGTAGTGAAGCTTTTAGGCAAAAGTTGCATCCAATCAAACTGATGCTAAAATGCAGGCATTATCGCCAAATGCGGTCATTTGCTTTGAGAATTGCCTCCTCTCAACAAAAAATTAATTCTGTACACGCCAAGAAGAGTGGATCTGTATTCTGTGGGTATTTAATTCAGTAATAACAAGGTTATGACTAACCGCAAATAAGCTCTAAATTATATAATCAAATTTGAAACTATGGATGGCAAAGACTGGTTCAATCAATTGATAATAAAAACCAAGCAGGTTTACTGAAAATGACGTTTGATAAGGCTTCGGTTCAATATAAATGATTTTCCGAATCTCTAAATTCGTCGTATTTTGTTTAGAAAAGGTCTTCTAACATGTTTCTCGCTCACTTTGGTTGATTCGTGATTGTTTTACAGTTTACATCGACATCGACGTCAGTGTGAACAGGGAAAGGGAACCGTTCAGTGAATTTACGAATCAAAATTATCATACTTTACCACCTTTTACACTCCAACTGTTAGAGACAGTTGGTTAGACAATGGTCTAACCTAATCAGAAAACCGTTGAACAATTTGACAGGAAAAAATATCCTATGCGCAAATATTAAACACAGTTTTGGCGATCTAAGGGGTTTTCAGAATAATATTTAATAGACGTTCGCCACGGATATAAATCTATTTTTTATTTGACGGAAAATCAATAATGTTGTGTCACACGCTGCTAGAACGCTATTACCATATTTTATGATATGATACGGTATTTTCTTACGTCAAATCATTGGACGATTCCCTGCTTAGATTAAAAAACAAAATGGACTTCAATCGACTCACAAGAAATGTACGATAATTTCATTTCCGAAAAGGAGCTGAACGGTTCCTTGCACGTACGTATACTACAACCGAGAAGAACTTTAACCTAGAAAAGATGGGAAGTTCGATTCTTGGGATGTAAAGTGATTCGTTCCCCGGACCCTTTTGATTGAACGGTATTATTGATATGAACGAAAATATGCATAAATTTCATGGTGTACAGACTATTACATTTGAAATGGTAACAGGTTTTTTTAACATCTTGAACCGGATCCCTCGCCCCCTATCTTGGGTCATAAAGACACTAACCAGCACTTCTGTTTTATTCACGCTATTTTAGGTTAGGTTTCAAGTGGGACACCTGACACCTTGATGAGGGTACTTACACACCAGCTGGAGAAATAACTCACAAAAACTGATGGTTCACCACACCGACTGGATTCGCGGACTTTACCGGAGTGTATTCCGTATACTGAGTTTAAGGAATTATTCACAATATTACCTAAAACGTGGTGCTGGTTGGCCTAATAGATGGATCGGTTGGGAGCTTTTTTTTATTGATTGAAAACAGCAACACAATTATAAGTAATGTGAGTGTTTTATTAATAAAATTGATAAGTTTTAGTGAAGTTAGAACCTTGACACAAGTTAATTTACAAGTTCACAGTTAGTATGAAATCTTTTAAAACTAACAATACAAAATTATTACAATTTTTAGTTTGTTAACAACGTGGTTATTCTAAGATACAACAATTTAAATTCCAACAAATCTAATTTCAATTAATAATTAACGGCGCTTGCCATTGTCTGTGCTGTCTCTAAATGAATTTATAATTTAGTTACGGTTACAAATTAAACATAATTACTGAAAACTAATACACGAATTTACATAAATTGAACAGACATGGCAAGCCCGGGAATCAAAGGGAAACCGCACTACTTACTACATGTACTCGCGATCACGGTTGCAGACAGACAGATCGAGATTCGAGACGGCTGGCTTCATCCCCAAGCCAGTATTAGAAATATTGTCAACCAATCACGCGAAAGAACGTTTGATCGTATGACTTTCTAGGCCGTATGGTGCTGCGCTCCAGCCCTGAACGATTCACCAAGTAACTAACATTGGTATGTTAGGGTTACTGGAACATTACAATATCTCCCAGTTTTCGAGTCTTGGGCTGCAATTGGAAGTCACGTGACATCACGCCACCACATTCCATACTGGCCTGGTATAGATAAATCAATAATTTTGCCTTTCCCACTGAACCCAATATTCACTCATATTAATTTAAAATGGTGTAACAAAAACTAAAGGGAGGCATAATTTAATTATTTTTATTGAATTTGAAGTTACATTAAAACACAAAAACAAATAGAGGGTGTACTTTATTTTATTTTATTTAGACGGCCCACAAAGGTGGTATTTTCATTTATTTATTCAATAAATTAACGGGCCGTCACACCCTCCCCTCCTTTAGTTGGTGCCATTCCCTTGGCACCTATTGAGGTGACTATAGACCGTCATCCTCCAATAGCAAAACCCCTCGGTACCGACAGAGTGGTCTTCTCCCTTTTGTCACCAATAAAAATTGAATTTACTCACGATTCCACTTGATAGTCAATGGGCGAGACAAAAGCAAATGCATTTAAGTTTGGAGAGCAATCGTTAATTTATTAATACACTTTTTATTTCGATACCTCTCATTACGATGCCGCATTGTTAATTCATGTTATTCAATTCATCGAGATTTTATTCTTTCAAAAAAAAAAAAAAAACAATCGGTTTCCCTTTCATCCTTGTTTAAGCAAATCATTTAAAAATTAACAATTGTAATATGTCAATGTCAGACAATAATATAACAGCAATATAATTCATAAAACACATTTCACAAACTAGTGAAACCCTATCTGATCAAAACACCATATTCATATACTAACTATAATACATAATACTATTCTTATAATAACAATAACACATAATAATATTCAAATACCATCAATAACACACAATGTTATTCATATACCAGCAGTAATACATAATAATATTCATATACACTAACAATAACACACCTAAATTAAACCAAAGACACTGTGAAGACAACATTAGTATTAAAAGATTCTACCATAATTCCAATCACCAACTATGTTATCTATTTCATATAGTAAGAAATATATTCAAGCTGCTACATTTGTTAATACTAAGCATTGTAGAATAATTTACACATAACTACTAGGCAGTATTGAATGGAGTAAATAAAAGTAGTCACGGTTGAATGACGCCAGCATTTTCACTCAAACGAGACTTATTTTGGGCTAATTCATTTCATTTAACATTTGATTCTTAAAATACAATGTCCTTTGGTGAAGGGTATGATACGATCCAGCTGAGGGAAGTGATAGGATTAGGTAAAAGGAGTGTTTGGATTGCGCGCTTACCTTCTCGTAGTACCCAGCCAAAGTACATCATTATATACATTACAATTTAATTTTACAATAGTTTTATTTTTAACAAAACAATAAATTATTCCCCATTCCTTTTCACATTTAAAAAGTACAACAACAAAAGAAAAATCATTAATGCCTAAACAAATATTAAAGTTGGGTACCCAAACATCAATTAATTAAATGATAAATTCTACTCATTATATTCATTATACTTATTAGCAACTTACATTAATATCAGGGTAAGCACAGCTACCAACTATATGACTTACCTAATAATAATTCCATTAATAATTACACAGTCCAGTTCTGATCAGAATGTTGTTCCACTGACGAAGTCTTTCTTCTTGACAAAACGACACAAGAGTACTCAGTTTGTTACTAACAAAATAGACAATATAATGTTCACATTAGATAAATGACACACGGACCCGGAAAACCTAATTACATTGTAACGTTACTTCTTAATACTTCTCGTTAATACTCAAGGGACTGCAATCCATTGGCCAGGCCAAGAATGTTGATCAGGCAGCGGCTGCATAAATAAATCAGCTGGTGGCCAGTGGGTTAGGAAGGGCCAACAAGGCTCGACCCGCCCTTGGCTGCGTCTGGCCGAGGCAGTGGTTGACGCCCCCCCTGTCCCTCTCTCTCTCTCCTGGTCACCTCTCACCGCCGGTCTCGCACCCTGGTCTGCTGGAGCTGCCTCATGCCCTTACATAAGAGAACAAGGATTACTCTTAAGTCTAAAATATATTCTTACCTCCACTGGTTTACTATTTAATACACACATCAGTCTATACATTAATTACGCAAAACATTACTCTAACTTTATACACTATGTCGCAAGGCTAGCAAATTCATTGCTAGGCAATGGCGAGCATACTTTAATTGATCCTTCTAATCAGTACCTCCATTTAAATCGTAATCATCAAATTTTGCGGGCTTTCGGCGCTCTCGCCTGTTTCTTTGTGTGCCAGAGTGCTCACCTACCCTACTTGGGGCTAATGGAGCCACCCTGGGCACACTCGGACTATCGTCTCGCTTGCTATTCGAGTCGTCCTCAACTGTCATTCGTTCCTCACGCTCCTCTTCACACGGTCTCGAGCATCCCTCGTCTCTATCCTGCTTCCGTGTGATATATGGCTTAATCCGATTCACATGGATTATCACTTCTCGCTTACCGATTCGGAGCTTCACGTTCAATGGTGATATTACTTCCACGACCTTATACGGTCCTTTCCACAATCTGGCTAACTTTTTGACCCGGTGGCGACCAAGACTTGGGGTATGTAGCAACACTAACTGTCCCTCGTGGTACATTGATTGTTTGACCTTTTTATTGTACTGACGCTCGTTGCGGCCTCTGGCACGCGATTTCCAACTCGTGGCAAATTCATACGCTTGCTTAAGCTTGTCCCGGAGGGCTTCAACGTGATTGTCATACAATAGGGTGCTATCTGTAATTGTCAAATCCGCTTCTAATGGAACCGCCATCTTCCTTCCAAAAACTAACTCATGAGGAGAGTAACCTGTGCTCTCATGTACTTGCGAGTTGTAGGCCATAGTTATATATGGTAAATATTCGTCCCAGTCCGTCTGTTGTCTGTTAACGAAATGGCTAAGCATTTTAGAGATGGTGGCATGAACACGTTCCAGTCGACCGTTACTCTGTGGATGAAATCCGGTGGTTTGAATTTTCCTCACGTGCAAAAATTTACATAGCTGTCGTATCAATTCAGATGTAAAATTTGAGCCCTGGTCCGTAACTAACGATTTTGGCACTCCATAATGGGATGAATTTGCAGTACCTCGTGAAGTGGTCCATAACACTCAAAATATATATGTTACGTGACTCGCTGATGGGTAACGGCCCCACAATGTCCGTTGCGATTACTTCGAAAGGACTAGTAGGCTCATTGAAGATGTTGCCTAATGGTGCCTTCGTCTTTCCGTAATTGGTGCGTTGACTGCAGCTGCGACACGATCTTACATAATCTAACACGTCCTTTTCCATGCCCTTCCACCAAAACTTATCTCTAACTCGCTCTAGCGTTTTAGCGACGGCTGCATGCCCAGCGGTAGGCAGGTCGTGATTCAGGCGAATTACCTCGGCCACCAATGTCGCGGGTACAATTATCCTATTCAATCCACCACTTTGCCTGTACAATATTTTCTCAGGGCTCATCCTAAAACGTTTGCCTTGTCTAAGGTCTTGAATGTACGGGTCATCTCGCTGATGTTGTCGGATCCTTTCCAGGTCGATAATGGGTCTAATTTCTTGCCTGACTACATTCACGGTGCGGCTGAGCCCGTCAGCGTTGGTGTGTCGCTTGCCCGCTTTGTGTTCTACAGTGTAGTCGAACTCGGCTAGTCTTAATGCCCACCGCATTAACCGGCTACTCGGGTCTTTTAATGACAGCATCCATTTTAAAGCTGCATGGTCAGTAATGACTTTGAATGGTCGCCCTAGCAAATAACACCTGAAATATTTGGTGCTCCAAACAAGACCCAACAATTCTAACTCGGTGGTAGAGTAATTTTTCTCGGCTGGAAATAAAGTTCGTGACGCGTACGCGACCGGATGTTCTTGCCCGTCTATTTCTTGAGATAGCACGGCTCCTAAAGCTTGTTTACTGGCGTCGGTAGATAAAATGAACGGCTTATCAAACGAAGGGAACACTAATACTGGAGCAGTCATTAATTTTTGTTTTAATTGGTCAAAAGCAATTTGGCAATTCTCTGTCCAGTTGAACTCGGTACCCTGGCGCGTAAGGTCAAACAATGGTCTACCAATGTCTGCAAAACTTTCAATGAAACGGCGATAGTATCCGGCCAAACCCAGGAAAGACCTCACATCTTTCACGGTTTTGGGCACTGGGAACTCTCTCACCGCTCGCACTTTGGCACTGTCTGGCTCGACACCTCTACTTGAAATCTTATGCCCCAAATAATCTACTTCCCCACTGCAAATTTACATTTATTCAACTGCACACAAAGGTTTACGGCCTGCAATTTTCCTAATACTTCGTCCAGCGACTGAATGTGTGATTTGATATCCCTGGAGAACAAAATTATGTCGTCAAGATAAACTAGGCATTTTTCACCCTTTAAACCCATTAAAACGGAGTCCATCAACCTTTGGAAGGTCGCTGGTGCAGAGCATAACCCAAAGGGCATAACTGAGTACTCGTAGTGACCTCCGGGAACATTGAAACCTGTCTTGGCTTTACTATTCTCATCCATAGGAATCTGATGGTAACCGCTCCTTAAGTCTAAGGTGGTAAAATATCGACATCCGCCTAAACTGTCGAGTGTTTCGGTGATATTCGGAAGTGGATACACATCTGGCACTGTTAATGCATTTACACCCCGGAAGTCCACACAAAACGCCACTTAGGGGTACCATCTGCTGACTTTTTTGGTACGATGACTACGGGTGATGCCCATGGGCTGTGACTAGGTACTATTATTCCCTGATCTAACTGATCCTGTACTAATTTGTCTAAAAGGGGTTTCTGGTGGAATGGCACCCTGTACGCTTTTTTATACAATGGCGGGGCATTGCCCGTATTTATTGTGTGTTTTACTGCCGATGTGCAACCGAGAGGCTGGTCCTCATTGTGCGATAAAATGTTTTTATATTTACTTAAAACAACGTGTATTTGACCCTGTACACTACTATCGAGGTGCTTTAGCTTTTCAGTTAAACTTGACTCAAACTCTTGTTTATCTTAAAGCACTATACGGTTCACTTTCCGCCCTACTTCTGAATGGTGCTTCAATATGGCTGATTTAAATATCTGAGCAAGATTTATCTTTCCCCCTGCATTCAAGTGTAAGCCCTGTTTGGTGTAATGTTTTCGTTTGAACTGAGTTTTAAGGTTGATCAAACAGATATTCTTTGTATTGTGTTTGGAAGTGGTGTTTATTAATTTTCTCAACAAGTTGTTTGCTGTTGCTATGTGCTTCTGTAAATCTACATCATGTCTATCTGGAATGGTACAGAAAAATAGTTTAGGCTTGCACTGGTTAGGTAGCATCTCCATAGCTCGCCGCATGGTTGATTGGTATTGTGCGCGTGTGTCTACATCATTGGTCCCCCCCATTACAATTACAATATCACGTTCATTCATGTGTTGGCATTCGCCCGCTAATTTAGATACAAGGTGTTGTAGTTTTCCATTCGGCACGAATTCCACTTTTAATTCAAAATTACTTGGAAGTCTTTCCTCCAACAACTCAAGGATACCTCTACCATGACTATCCGCTACAATGTAAACTTTAAATTTTTCTACAGGTTGTGGCTCTACTTTGGTCAATCTAGCTACTGTCTCGACTAATCCTAATTTTAAATTCACTGGTACAACCACTTCCTCGTTACTTACATTAACCAATTTTGCCCAACAACAATTCTTCACGACTTTGGTGAGAGTCCTAGCTAAGTATACCCCGTGTGTGGTTAAGTCAACAGGCTCTACTATGACTTCATGTCCCTCTAGGTTTCCCTGTACTGCTTTATTCTTACTTAGTTTCACGCGAACTAACTTCTCGCTTCGCGCTGGCACGGTATTGTTAGCCACACAGTATGCGGAACTCTCTACTGAATAATGGGTCGGTTTATTAATCCCTTGGGACACGGTATTGTTGTACTTCGTTCTAATGGAACGATGCGGGTCGGGTACCGCTTCCCCCTTCGACAGTTGGTTCAACCAAACCTCCTGCCCGAAAAGCTTAAGCACGCCCTGTTCCAAATGAATACTACCGTTCCCCTCACGCAAGATGTCACACCCTAATACAGCCAGATAACCCTTAGGTAGATTTCCAACAACAAAATTCCCCGGTACTTTAACCCCTGGTTTTAAATTTAGTGTGATTTTTTGTCGGCCATAAATCTTTAAAGTTTGCCCTGATATTCCCCGGATAATGACATCAGGTTCGCTCAACTTGGCAGAAGAAGCTCCCCTTTTTATTAGAGATACTTGTGCCCCAGTATCAATCAGCACCTTACCCTCAGCCCCTTCAATTTGTCCTATTGCTACTAGTTCCTCAATTAAATTTTTAATTTCTGGCACAATTCGTACATGTTTTTCCCCGATAATTTGTCTGGTCACCGCCTGTTTGGGTCGCTGATATACAGCACTTCCTAGTCTCGGGGGGTCGTGTCGGCGTTCACACTGGCCCCTGATTCGTTTCCCGAACGCTGGTGGTCTGCGCTCAAGCGCACGCGACAGTCGCGTTGTCTATGTCCGACTCTCCCACATCGCCCACATGACACACTATTTCGCGGCGATCCACCACCTCGACTTCTACAGTCCCGCGATACGTGCCCTTTCTGATGGCATTTAAAACATGTCATCTCTGTCTGGAAAACTTTCTTCTCCGCAGTAGACTGACCCCCTTTTAGTAGATGTTCAATTGCCACGGCGGTGGTAATGGCCTCCCGTATGGTGGTTGGGAATTTTAGCCGCGTTTGTTCGCCTACTTGGCCCACCAAACCTCTCACGAACAAGTCAAGCGCCCGCCTATCTCCTTCCTCACGCAACGCCTTATTCACTTCAGCATTCGCGGTCACCCGCACTGTCTTTTCATTGAGACATTTAACACGGTCGGCAAAAGCCTCAATTGTTTCGCCTCGTCGCTGTTGTACGACCGAGAGTTGCTGGTAGTATGACTGTTGCGGTGCTTTGTCGCTAAAACGCTGAATCAAAGATTCTCGGAACGCCTCATAGTTACCTAATTTAGCCTGATCTTCTCCCGTTATGAATTTCTGCGCGTTCCCCTTCAACTTTAGTTTGGCTATTTTTAGTTTCTCGGCGTCTCCCCAATTACTTAATTCTCCAACATCCTCGATACTTTGGAGGAAACGATAAACTTCGTCCGGCTTATCTCCATCGAACTCTACTATTGTCCCCACTAATGAAAAGTCCGGCCTCGTTCCTGCCGTTTCGACTATTCCCCTCATAGTTCGGTCCAGCTGATCCACAAAAGGTGGTACTTCCTCAGCTGCCGAAGCTACAGTAGCTAATTGTTGATGCAGTTCGTTTATTGCATCCTGGATCTCCATATCCCGTCCCCCAAGGCTCACGCGTCCGGCCATAGTAATTTATTGAGAAATCTACTCGAGATAATGCAAATATAAAATGGCGCAATACAACAAATATATTCTAATATGACATTCAATGTATGATCACAAAGCCCTAAGAGTGCAGTGGGTAGCTTGCTCTCGAAATACAAAAAACGGTTCTCTTATTTTTCCCTTTGACTTATTATTTCAACTTTCTGATTTTTATTCAAGCTACTGGTTTATTAGTACACCCACTCACTTTTACTATAATTCCTTAAAATTATAAAACACTGTTTAGTACCTAATCAATTTGGACTGTATCTTAGAATAATATTTTACTTATATTTATTTATGCTGAAAGTGGGTATAATCTTTCACCTTATCTCTCAATTGATTCGACCTGCATGCTTATAGTACGACAGTATCTGGTTTCACACTACAGTACTTACAATCAACTCAATGTTAAACAATATAAATTAACCAACAATGTTACTACAACCAATTTCACAATTACTTATAACCAGATAATTTCACTGTCACCAGCCTTATAAGCATGTGCCCTCAATTTACCGGTACCTAGACAGGCTATGATTATACCTCATTAGTGTACAATTTAAAATATAACAATTCTAACAATTAAATTTAAATTCAGTCAACACCTCAAGATTATAAATCATTTCATTCAATTATTCACCTCGAAATTATTCAATAATTAAAATTAAAATTTTGAAAACAACTTATATTTCCTTTGTAATTACTTTAATCTTCAAATTAAGGTTTTAATTTAATTACTTTTCCAGAATACAATATTCCTTTTATAATTAATTAACTCTTCAAATTAAGTATTTAATTAAATTACTTTTCCAGAATACAACACTGGTGCACTTAGAGTACACTTACTTACTCATTACTTATTAAAGGTGTGACTCCACTTTATGCTATTAATTAAATTGGAACATACTCACAGTAAACTCCTATTGGTGTTATTTTCGCAAACACACCCCACACCTGACACCATTTGGGACACCTGAAACCTTGATGAGGGTACTTACACACCAGCTGGAGAAATAACTCACAAAAACTGATGGTTCACCACACCGACTGGATTCGCTGACTTTACCGGAGTGTATTCCGTATACTGAGTTTAAGGAATTATTCACAATATTACCTAAAACGTGGTGCTGGTTGGCCTAATAGATGGATCGGTTGGGAGCTTTTTTTTATTGATTGAAAACAGCAACACAATTATAAGTAATGTGAGTGTTTTATTAATAAAATTGATAAGTTTTAGTGAAGTTAGAACCTTGACACAAGTTAATTTACAAGTTCACAGTTAGTATGAAATCTTTTAAAAATAACAATACAAAATTATTACAATTTTTAGTTTGTTAACAACGTGGTTATTCTAAGATACAACAATTTAAATTCCAACAAATCTAATTTCAATTAATAATTAACGGCGCTTGCCATTGTCTGTGCTGTCTCTAAATGAATTTATAATTTAGTTACGGTTACAAATTAAACATAATTACTGAAAACTAATACACGAATTTACATAAATTGAACAGACATGGCAAGCCCGGGAATCAAAGGGAAACCGCACTACTTACTACATGTACTCGCGATCACGGTTGCAGACAGACAGATCGAGATTCGAGACGGCTGGCTTCATCCCCAAGCCAGTATTAGAAATATTGTCAACCAATCACGCGAAAGAACGTTTGATCGTATGACTTTCTAGGCCGTATGGTGCTGCGCTCCAGCCCTGAACGATTCACCAAGTAACTAACATTGGTATGTTAGGGTTACTGGAACATTACAATATCTCCCAGTTTTCGAGTCTTGGGCTGCAATTGGAAGTCACGTGACATCACGCCACCACATTCCATACTGGCCTGGTATAGATAAATCAATAATTTTGCCTTTCCCACTGAACCCAATATTCACTCATATTAATTTAAAATGGTGTAACAAAAACTAAAGGGAGGCATAATTTAATTATTTTTATTGAATTTGAAGTTACATTAAAACACAAAAACAAATAGAGGGTGTTCTTTATTTTATTTTATTTAGACGGCTCACAAAGGTGGTATTTTCATTTATTTATTCAATAAATTAACGGGCCGTCACACAAGTGACTGGTAGACTGACAACTAACATGTGTGATCGCTACTATTTACAGTGATCGCTACATTCCCAGCTCTGTTGATCACTTTGAACTGAACTAAATCAAATCATAATGAACTAACTCGTTCACTGCGTCCACTAGTTCATTTGACTGTCGTCGTCGTGTACTACCTATTCTTAGGCGTATTGTTTAGTTTATAATTACGCGTACGAAAGTGATAACGTATGATCAAGAGTAAAATAAAACACAAACAGTTTTATTGATAACTCATAAAACTGTTTACTCTTAAAACTAAATTAAGATGTAAATCTGATATTTCGTGAAGTACAACTACTCGATCGAACTTCGAGTAGTTTTAGGAGCTTTGAGCCGAGTTCGAGTAGTAAAATACTCAAAGTTTCGAGTACTCGCACACCCCTAATATATTGTTTATCTTGTGGCTGGATGGATGTCGTTTGATTGTTCTGTTTATCAGCACTTTTCACACCTGAAACATTTCTGATTGAAAGCTATCTCCCCATTAGTTTTTCTAGAACTGGGACCGCAGAACTGAGATTGTCCCATCGGTTCTCGGTTCCGGTTCTTTTGTCAATAACTGATAGAACCGAAAACCAACTTTAGGGAGGGACCCATCCCTAGTAGGCCCTACTGTACTTAATGATTAGCATATTATTCATGTTATTTTTTTTAAGAAAGAGGAGTTTTTTAAGAAAATCTGTTTAGTCCGAAATGGGTTCGGTCCCAATTATTTAGAATTACCGGGACTCCACAGTATATGTAAATGAATAGGTTAGATTTTCTTATACACTTTATAGCAAGTGAGAGCTTATATCATCCAATCTGGGAGATTTGCCAGTTTTTAAAGATTTGATAATTCATATCAGAATATGTTACAGTACAAGATTTATAAATAATTTTCCCAACAAACTTATTACAGTACATAAATGATAAAATAACATCTCTTTGTAAAACAAACTCAAGAAAAAAATATTCCCTCCGATTTGAGAATTAACTTCAGGTCATTCAGTTTTTAAGGTGAGTGTCGAATGTAACATAAAACACTAGGAAAATTACATTAAGAATGCATTTTCGCTTATCTCTAAAAAAACACTGGAGATACAAAAAATGTGCAAATACAAACTTTGTTCATTTAAAATGACACACAACATGATGCATGTTGCTATTAAAGATTTTTGATTTATAGAAATTTAGTATTTTTCAAAGTTCGGGTTAGCTGACCAATATCAAAATATGCATAAATTTAGACATTTGGCATATCAGAGTGAAGCTGATTTTTTTGTAAGTAATAATTTGAAATTGGCATAAACATAACTGAAATGGTAAGTAAATTAAAATGTATTTCGTAAAAGTCAAAATTTTCCACAAAAACGTCCGCCATTTTGAAAAAAATTAGGATAAGTGAATTTTATTTACACAAATGAGTTTCTTTCACCAAGACCTTTAAAGTAATGTATTACTTGTTTAATCTTTACATTTAAAATTTGTGAGATTCGAACCCACGACTCTTAGTTTTGGAGGACTGTACATAGATTTTCAGGTTAAGTGGAAGAAGGAACTTTTTAGTGCCAACCTCGCCTGATTAAATAAAGATGTCAAATATTCCGCCAGGATGATGGTATGGCAATGGGTTCCCCACTATCACCTATTTTCGCCAATATCTACATGGAAGAGTTTGAGGAAGGATATCTACATGCAACTCTAGTAAAGGATGACTGGATTGCTGTACGGCAAAAAGTAAAAAAAACAAAAAAGCTGAAACAAAATAAAACTAATTCAACAAACATCTCAGTAAATAAAACTTTAATTGTTCTTGACAATGCATTCTCCCCTCTAGCAGCGGAAAGAGCGTCTGTCTTAACGTTAGATGATGCTGACATACAAGATGAGTTAAATGTCATTAATAAATCTAAGCGCAAGCAAAAAGTGTCACATTTCAGGAACAAAACACACACTAGCTACTCTGATAACAAGAGAAAACTAAATACGCCTAAAAACATATTTAAAGTTACTGAGAAACATGATCTTCCTCCTAAGTATAAAATAAACACCTCAACTCCAGGAAAGACTACATATATGGCTAATATTCAACAACCTTGCTGAGTTACTGACTCCACTCTTTCCACAGTATAACGTCACATCAACCTTTTATCCTGGTGCACACCTAATTCATGTACTTAATGAACTAGAAAAACACAAATTGCAATTTACAAATAAGGACTGTATTATACTTATAGGTGGTACGAATCGAACTGACTCCCATCACTATGATCGGGTTTATGCCAAACTGAGGTTGATTATTAATACCTTCAAAGCAGAAATCATACTGACTGAACTTCCCTACATTTACCTGCAGCCATATAACAGGAGGAAATTCTTTGAGATAGAACAGTGTAATACAGAGCTTTTGGCACTGTCACTGGATTTGAATGTAAGGTTTTTGATTTTTAACCGTAAACTGAATTATAAGGACCACTATGTAAAAAGTGGGCTCCACCTGAATTTAACAGGAAAAACTATAGTCTGTAACTGTGTGTTTTCTTGGCTTGCAGGATCTCTTTGTGTGGAAAGTATAAATAAATTAGATAAGTGTCACATTCCACCCATAATCAAACATACTAATACCTACTTATGTGCACAAGAACAGGGACCAGACACCCTGATTAAAGACAAAACAAAAAAGATACGAGTGGTTGAAGCAGACATGGCCGATATGATAGTTAACTGTGGTAAACAGGAGTGCACAGCTTTTGTACATTGTATATCGGCGAAAACCAATCATGAAAAAAATTTTTCTTAAGGTGTGGCAGTTGTCTTTAAGGACTTTTTTGGTAGACCATCTCCATCTGATGTCATTCAACCATATTTAGCATATCAACAAATAAGTGAGATGTCTGGTGTCTATGGTTTGATCACTAAGGAAAGGTATTTCAAAAAACCATCAAGATATAATTATGACAAAGCTTTTCAGAGTCTGGCTCATGATTTTAAAAGCCGAAATTTTAAACGTCTTATATGCTCTCCTATGGGATGCACCAGGGACAAAATAGGACTCGATCACTTTGTGGCCAACATAATAAAATTTCAAAAATATACTGGTGGACACATTGACATTATAGTACATGTGGAGGAGTCAAATAAACAGTTGAGAAGAGGTCTGTCACACAGAGACTTCGTGAGAATGCTGAGACAACTGTTATCTCCTGATGGGGCAGCTGCATGTCATCATGAGGAGCCCATAGAACTTCACTCCAATGATATCCAACAAACTGAGGACAACCGTGCAGACCAGCATCACCAGATTATTATCAACCAACAGTCTCAACTCAGCAGCAATGTGTGTGTGTGTGTGGTGCTGTGAGTAGTGGACCCTGTGTCTTCCCCTCTTCTATTCTGACACCAGGTCCCCTCTCATATGTGGAAGCAGTAGTAGTCCATGGTAGAGTGAATGATGGTTTCAATGAGATCATGTACAATGATGTTAAGATACTAACTGGTGGTTTAAATGATAGTTTTATTGATAAAAAATTAATACCTATTCCTTTTTTAGAAAAAAGGACAGTACAAAAAGTGCCCTCTTAAATTCAGACACCAATTGCAAACAAAAGTCCACCTTTCCCACTTGTGTATCTATATCAGATGAATCTATTAGTCATAGTAACATCAGTGTTGTACAGCATCGAAACCCTAAAGGAGGAGATTCTCATAATCTTAATATATTGCAAGTTAATATTCAATGTATACGCAATACAATTTTAGAATTAGAACACTTCTGTGCTGTGGAAGATATTCATGTTATTTGTGTTTCTGAGCATTGGCTCAAGGATGACCAATCTGATATATTTATTTCATCAGGTTTTGTAAGAGCTAGTTTAGTTTGTCGTAAAATAAAAAAAAAAAAATGGTGGTGTAGCTATTTTTTTAAAGGGTGGAATTACATTTAATGAACTAAACTTAAATAATGTTTATGCTAAAATGGATTTTGAAATATGTGGTGTTAGAATAACAGATTTAGATTTTTATATTGTTAGTGTATATAGATCAACAAGTGGAAACACAAAAGTATTTTTTGATTCGTTTGAAACTGCCCTTAAAGCAATTTAAAAAAAAACTAGAGTTGTGAGTTGTGGGGATTATAATGTGGATTTCATTGATAATGAGTCACAGGATACATTTGCTTTTTTAAATCTGCTGAGATCATTGAATCTAACTCATACAACTAATTTACCTACTCGCTTGAGTTCTTGTCTTGATAATGTAATTGTGAATTTCCCCACAGACTTATCAAATTCATAAAATTGGCAGCCTTTTTGCTGACCATGATCCTCTAGTTTTTAAATATTTAATTGATAATAAAAATCACAAAGAAATAGTGAGTACGAAAAATTCAGGTACACTAATTAGAACACAGAGTGTTAAGCAGATAGATAAATTTAAGTATAGAATTACTCAAAACAGAAAAGTGTAGTGCTATTGAGGACTACCTTAATGGAATGGGTGATGTAAAAACTTTATTTGATACTTATTTTAAAAATATTGTTAATCTATGGCATTATTGTTCTCCTCTAAAAAAACCCGTGACTTTTAAAAATGTCAAAAATAGGGTAAACTGGTATACAACTCTGGTATTAGCACTAAAAAACAAAATGTTAGGTTATTATGATATCTACAAACATTTATCAAGGATAGGCTCTACTGATTGTAATGCAGCTTATAGGTTGGTATAATGAATATTATAAGAAGTTGTATAAGAGTGAATTAGAGAAAGCTAAAAGAAAGGCATGTGAAGAGTTTATAGAAAATTCATCTAATAAGTGCAAGGCTACATGGGACATAATAACGCAAGAACATACACCTTTTCGCACTAATGAAATCAGAATTGATCCTGAGCAATTAAATTCTTATTTTCTGAACTGTGCTCAGGAGTTAAAGAGAGGAATCCCTACACCGGCTACTCAAGCTGATTGTATAGCTGGTCTGAAACCTGGGGCTCCACCCTTTCAATGGGACGCTGTCAGCCCGGAACAGGTACTTACAGTTGTAGCTAAATTCTCAAACTCTAAAACTATGGATTTTTACTGGGTTTTCCAATTTTATTATTGAAAAAATTATACATCTGATTTCTAACTCGCCTGCTTTTATATTTACTGAATGTCTTAAGGTGGGATATTTTTCTGATCTGCTAAAAGTAAGTAAAGTTATTCCTGTTTTTAAGAAAGGAGACAGACAATTGCCTCAAAATTACCGTCCCATATCCATAGTTCCGGTTTTTTCCTAAATATTTGAATCACTCGTCTATCAACAAATTAGTAAACCTTTCAATTCTTTAAATTTACGAGTTGATCATCAGTTTGGCTTCAGAGAACAAAGGTCCACCACCACTGCAGTCATGAGAGTAATTGATAAAGCCTTGTTATCTTTTGAAAGTAATGAATCATTGGCACTCACACTGTTTGATCTAAGCAAGGCCTTTGATTGTGTGCCTTTTGACAAACTTAGGCAAATTAAAATACTATGGTATCACCCATCATTCAATTAAAGTTTTAGAATCTTATCTATCCAATAGAACTCAATATGTGACGGTCAAGGGTAAATTGTCCTCGGTTGGTCGTGCATCCCTGGGTGTCCCCCAGGGTTCAGTACTTGGACCATTCCTTTTCATAGTTTATATCAATGATCTTAAGTCCTTCTCAAATCTCAAATGATCAATCAGTAAAATTACTAGGTTTACTGATAAATAAAAAACTGAACTGGGCAGAGCATATAAATACCATTACACAAAAAATTAGTAGAGTCTCATATTTATTCTGGAAATTAAAAAAACTCTTTTGATTATTTAAGGATGACATATTTTGGTCTCTTCCAATCGCATATAGCATATGGCTTGATTCTCTGGGGCCATTCTCCACACACAAGCAAAATATTACTCACCCAAAAAAGGGAATTCGAATCATGTGTGGGGTGGCACCAACGGAGCACTGCCGTCCTTTGTTCAGGGAAATGAAAATAATGACTATCATAAACCTCTATATATTCCACATTTTAATCTACACCTTAATAATTTGTGCTTCATTAGCTTCTCAATTATTTTAGAAAACCACGATAGTAAAATTATTGGACGGTAATTACTGCTGTCGGTGTGGTGAGAAGGAAGGTGTTAGTGTATAAAAGAATATAAAAAGAATGCTTTTGGGAACATTAACAAAAACAGAATTTAATGATAAGTTGTATTTATATTATTTATACAACTTATCATTTATGCAACTCAAGTCCATACCCTCGACCATATGGAGGAAGTACTTGACAGCGAGGTAAACAGCCGTCAATACCCTGTCGTAGATGTTCAGGGCTAAGCTTTGAGAAGAAGGGCAATGGCTAACAAGTATCCCCAAGCTGGAGGACAACTCCCACGGAGTAGTCAGAAGCGTCACACATGATGGCCAGTAGAGCATCAGGAATAGGATGAACCAACAACTTGCCGCACTGAGACTACGCTTTCAGGCCTGGAATTCTTCGCCATCCTTAGTCCAGTTCACAAGTGCGTTGCCCTTGACACGGTGTGTAGTGGGCCCTACAGTGAAGCAGCGTTGGGCAAGAAACAATGGTAGAAATTCAGCATTCCTGTGAATCGTCAGAGGTCTTTTGCAGTCTTCGGCGTGGGGTAGGACAGCACAGCTTGCACCTTTTCAGGTAAAGGTTTGATTCTCTCTCCAGAAACAAGGAACCCCAGAAAGATTACGCATTTAGCACCAAAAATACACTTGCTGGAATTAAGCAAGTTACCATAGGAGGAGGGACGGTCGATAAGCAGTCGCAGATATTCTCTTTGTGGTTTCATATTCTCTTCAGTGTGAGATGCCACGAGGATGTCATCGATGTAGGCGTAACAGAAATCTAGACCCCTTAAAACATCTTCATTGAAGCGCTGGAAGGTCTGTGCTGCTTTGCAGAGTCCATTTGTCATGTAGTGGATTTCAAAGAGGCCAAACGGAGTAGTGATAGCTGTCTTGGAGATGTCCTCTGGATTAACGGGAATTTGATGGTATGCTCTTACAAGGTCTATTGTTAGAGTGTGTAACCCATGCAGTGCTGTAACCCAGCTACATGGGGACAAAGTGTTTGGGAGATTGTAGGCGATAGGATGGATGCTCGGTCCTCTTAAAACCGACATGGTGTCCGCTTGATGGTTGCTATCGGCGTGGACACTACTAGAGAGGTCTGGGGTGTCCATGTTAGGTGGTAATCATTGTGCGGATGTTGTGTAGGGGAGGTAACAGACTATCAGGCTTGTTAATTAGCTGAAAATGAGACCAGCACTACGTGGTTCGGATTCCACGTAAAGCTGTAGGTCCCTTAGTTGCCCTGGCTGTTGGGCTATTAATAAATTGCCCTTTCTGAGGAACAGTTGAACTCAGTTAGTAACCAGACTACACTCATCCACACTCATCCTACACTCATATAACCATTCATATTCGCCTTAAAATACCAACAACGTTGTGTCGGCGTCTCACATTTAAGAATGTAAGAATGTTAAGAAAACTGTTGTTCCGTGGAGGAGATGAGCAAAATGTTGAATGTTGGGTACTGGGTAGTGGTCGGGGATGGTTCTGGAGTTGAGGGCTCTGTAGTTACCACACGGTCTCCAGTCAGAGCCTTTTTTAGTGACCATGTGGAGGAGGGATGATCAGTTGCTCGATGAAGGTCGAGAAAGGCAATTCCCATTTGGACCTGGTGTTGAACTCCATCTTGGCTAACTTGAGCTTGTCAGGGGCTAGGCGTCGCAACTTGCAGCAGAATGGTGGGGGACTGGC
>JAQJVL010007221.1:0-25009 GCA_035578905.1 Stictocephala bisonia | reverse complement strand
TACAGGTGCAGTGCAGCACAGTTAATTAATCACGAAGCGTCTAAGTCATTTTTGTTTGTGTGCGTTGTTGTTGTTTTGTGTCCTTTCACATCGCAGTAAACTGTGTCTCAGTACTCTCTACTGTAATACAGTACATCTGTAGAGACGTACCTAACTTTTGAAAGTGTTTACAAACAAACTGAGTTTCGTTCTAACTGTACAGTGACCATGTTTTCAAAACCTAAGCCTTCGAGTTCAAAAGGAGAGAAACGAAAACACGTAACACTGACTCTCAATCAGAAACTAGACATCATCAAACGGCTAGAAAAAGGTGAGAATAGAAATGTTTTAATGAATGAGTTTAATATTGGCTCATCAACTATTTATGACATTAAAAAACAAAAACATGAACTAATGAAGTTTGCTTCTCAATCGGTAACAACTGAAAAATTGGCTTCTAGACAAACATTAAAAAAACCAAAACTGGAACAGCTAGAGAGTGTATTGTTCAAATGGTTTAGTGCAGTACGTTCTGAAGGAAAGCCGGTAACAGGGCCAATGATTATTGAGAAGGCAAAGAAATTCGGCCAAGATTTGGGAGTTGGTGAAAGTGAATGTAATTAATCTGATGGTTGGCTCAGAAACTTTAAGTTTCGGCATGGAATTCGAAGACTTGATGTAACTGGAGAAACACTTTCAGCAAACCAAAACTCTGCAGAAAAATACAAAGACGAGTTTGAGAAAATCGTGGCTGATTTAACACCTGAACAGATTTATAATGCTGATGAAACAGGGCTATTGTGGCGATGTTTACCAACATCTACACTAGCTGGGGGAGGAGAGAAAGCAGCCAAGGGTTTTAAAAAAAAACAAAGACAGATTAACAGTTTTGCTCTGTGCTAGTGCGTCTGGAAACCACAGAGTGACCCCTTTTGTGATAGGTAAATCTAAAAATCCCAGGGCTTTTAAGAATGCTACACACTTGCCTGTCCAATACGATGCTCAATCAAATGCATGGATGACTGCCGCCCTCTTTAAAGACTGGTTTCTTCACCACTTTGTGCCTCAGGTCAAGGAATCCTTGAGACCCATCCCCCCACCAAAGCTGGTAAGCGTGCCAACCAAGGGATGGCTCAAAACAAGTCGAGCGATGGGGTCACGGGTGGCAGTTGGAGGGTCAAAATAAAACTCGGCAGCTGAGCAAACCTAGTTTATTACCAAAGAGCAAATATTAAATACTCAAAAACGGCAGAAGGCAACAAAATCAATTCGCACTTCAATAAATAACAATAAACACTAAAATTAACAAGATAAGACACAAAAGCTACAAAAACAACAAACTCAACAAATACCAAAATTACCAATTAACAACTACATGGCCTATCTGCAGTTTAGCCGGAGACCCCCAAAACGTAAGATAAATTTAATGCCCACATAAAAGTGAAAATTTAGAAAACTTCTGGCAAACAACAATTAAACCGGCAATTTAGCCCAAATCCCATAATTCCACCGGGCCAGGGAGTAAGCCGGAATCCCTGGGCAGCTCCGAATTAGAAATTAAGTAAAAGTCCCATAATCCCCTTTTGGTGAAAGTTTAAAAATTAAATAATTTAAAAGAAAATATAACACGGTACCGTTCTATTATCCCCTGACATCAATAATACCAAACACGAAATAAATAAATAAATAACTAAATCACTAGGCCTAAAGCATAAAAATAAATAACAACACCATTTAACAATAGGGACCTAACAAATATAAACTCTAAAATATCTAACAACAAAATAAACTAATTAAACTAAATAACAAGAAATATAAATAAATATTAACATCCAAAAAGTTCCTTTTGTTTGTCTTTTGTTTTTTTCCCTTTAAATAAAAAAAATACATATATAGGTCCCCATGGCTGTGTTGCCCACTTTGTCCCATCAGTTTTAGGCCTAGGCACAAATTAAACAGTTCCACAAACTTTTTTTCTTCTTTTATATTTCCTGTATTTCACTGTTTTTCTTGGTTTATTATTATTTTTTTTTTTTTTTTTTGTAAACATTTCAACAGCCCCCAGCTCAGCCGCCGGGAAACAAAAACATGGAATACACTGACCTGAGGACAGAAGACTTATACCACACAGATGTAGAGCGGGTAATGGGCGACTCCAGGCTCCAACATGGTCCTCAGGCCAGGCTAGCAGTGCAGGATGGTCGGCAATCCCCGGACGGCAGGCCGAGGGTGAAACGTCCTACTCAAGGACCCTGGACTGCAAGATCAAACACAGCCATTAAACACAGTCCAGCCATCACAACAAAATATTACACCTAACCACTAAATATAAGGGTGCATGATTTAACAAAACTGGACATGATTGGCTCACACTAGAAACATAAAAGATCAATTTTTAGGCTATGAATAATTATGTTGGAAACTAGATTTAAAACCAATTTACAAATTTAACAAATTATAAAAGACGTAATTACGTATATGGAACTAAAAATGACAAACTGAAAACTAGGCTATGGATACATGAGCAATAGGTTATAACATGAAACTCAAAGGGTACAGCTAGGCTAGGTTATTGGCAAAGAACAAAAATATGGTAAATTGGTAACTACAACTGTAAAAAGGCTCAACAAAACATTATACAGAACTACTATTGACAATAAAGGCAGATATAAAAAGCATTAACGGTAAAAGTAACATGGAGCACATGGCTTTAACCTAGTCTGAGAAACATCCAGACAAAGAACACAAAATTTAACAAAACTCTGAAAACACAAGCAAGAACGATTAATATTATTGAAACAAAATATTCTCACCAAAAGGGTGATTAGATATTAGGAATTACAAATGAACACTTACGTTTTAGTGTCTCTCAGCCGGCAACCATGACTTGACGAAAGCTGCACGGAAACGACTAGAAAAACTGGCCAACCGAACCGACTCAAACTGGAACACGGAACGACCGAGTCCAACGGCCACCAAAGTACGCAAATCGCCGGGCAAAAGCGAATCTCAGGCAGCCCGGCAGACTACGATGAAAAAAAGAAATGTACCGGTCTAAAGACCCGGTACAACCTCCCTCTGCAAAACTCAACACACCCAGGCAGGGGAGAAAACTCGGTACCTCAGGGAACCAAACAGAAGACGAAGAATAGACCTCCGAAGAGTGGTGTTCCAAGGACGCCCAAGAGAAACTAAGAGGGGAAACCCCTCGAACAGGGAGCGAACTACCCTGACTGTCGGGCCCGACAAGAAAAGAGAGAAAGAAGACTCTCTCAGAACAGCCACCTAGGGCGCAGAGGTGATCAATCTCTTTGCCCCAAGAAACCCCCAGTAACACCAACTCCTGGACCAACCGTTCCCCGGAAAGCCTTAAGCTGGGACACATGGGGCTTTCCTGAACACCCTGCCTGACTGGGGATCAACCAGCAGAGCAGTCACCGGTGACAAAAACCTGTCGATGCGGTGGGGACCAGACCACCGATAGCACAACTTTGCAGCTCTTCGTTCCGCGGCCGAACTGACCGGGTGAGCCTGACAAAGCACCAGATCTCCAACCTGAAAAGGGTTAGGAGTACGACCCTTATCATACCTCCTCCTCACTCTCTCTCTAGCACGTAGCAGGTTGCGCCGAGCAGCCCGCCACGTGGACACTACGTCAGTGGCACCTGGCGTAGGTAGAAGATCCTCTAGCCTCCACAAGTTGGACAAAGGGTTGTTAGGAGGGTAGCCATGTAGAATCTCGAAGGGAGTGGCATTGTGACTCTCATGCTTGGAAGAATTGAAAGCAAGCTGGAGCCAAGAGAGACTCTCATCCCAGGTGTTCTGCTTCTCAGCATGGAAGGTAATAAGGGCAAACCGAAGATTGCGGTTGAACCGCTCCGCATGAGAAGGCTGTGGGTAATAAGGAGAGGTAGTCACATGCCTGATACCATTGCCAAAACAGAACCTACGAAACTCGTGTGAGGTAAACTGGCTACCGTTGTCGGACACAAGAGTGGAAGGCACACCAAAGTGCTGGAAGAGTTGGGACTGGAGAGCACGGATGGTGAGCTTAGCCGTGGAACTCCGAAGTGGGAAAAGCCAAATGAACTTCGAGAAAGTATCCACACAAACAAGTAGGCAGGAGCTACCTGACTTGCTACGGGGAAAAGGACCCACGTAGTCGATGAACACCTTCTCAAAAGGACGCTCGGCCACCTCAGAAGATAACAACCCTAACCTTGCATTCTGACTAGGCTTGCTGAGAGAGCACAGGTGACAAGCCCGCACTCTGCCCGCAACATCCCGGTCCATGCCCTTCCAGATGAAGTACCTACGAATCTTAGCGAAGGTCTTATGAATGCCAAGATGACCGCCCACAAGAGAAGAGTGATAATATTGAAAGACCATCGGTACTAGATGACTAGGCAGCACTACACGGGGTTCACCCCTCTGTCGAGGACGGCAACAGAGTACCCCTTTGGACAGAAAATAGGGAGGGTGGGCACCTCCCTCTTGAAGCTCACATAAGATGACTGACAGCTCGGGATCTTTCTGCTGATGGGACAGTAGGTCGTCAAAAGCCAGAGGAAAATCCAGAAGAACAGCACCACACTGAGCAACAGCCTCAGTAGTTGGATCACTGGGTTCGTAATACATGCGGGAAAGAGCATCCGCGATGACATTCTGGGTACCCCTAAGATGTTGGACTCGGAACTTAAAAGCAGAAATTTTGACCACCCAGCGACCAATTTTCCCAAGCTGTCGGGGATGGGCAAGAAGCCAAGACAGTGCCTGATTGTCCGTCTCCAGCAAGAACTCAGCGTGTTCCAAGAAACGCCGAAACTTGTCCGTACCAAAGACAACAGCCAGACACTCTAACTCATAGATGGAAGAAGCTTTCTGTTCCTGGTGAGACAACGTCCTCGAAGCAAAAGTGATGGGCTGCCTGACCCCATCAAACTCCTGAGAAAGAACAGCAGCAATGGCGGAGGAGGAGGCATCAGTCTGAAGGATGAATTCTCTGCTGAAATCAGGCATACGCAGGACAGGAGGTTGCATGATAGCCTCCTTGAGAGCATCAAAGGCAGTCTGCTGAGCTTGGCCCCACACAAAAGGGACACCTTTCTTTCGCAACTCGTTCAACGGGGCAGCAAGCTCGGCCACGTTAGGGATGAAGCGCCGGTAAAAATTCACCATCCCCACAAAACGGGCAATCCCCTTGGCATCTCTGGGAGGAGGAAAATCCCGAATGCCCTGGGTCCTCGCAGGATCTATGCAGACGCCTCGAGAAGAGATAAGATGACCCAGAAAAGAAATCTCGGGACGAGCAAAAGTGACTTTCTCTGGATTGACGGTAAGGCCAGCTGACTTAAGGCGACTAAGAACTTCCTCCAGATGTTGCATGTGTTCCCCGAAAGTCTCACTGTAGACAAGAAGGTCGTTCAGGTAATTGAAGACAAACTTGAACTTCACATCATGGAAGATGGAATCAAGCAGCCAAGTAAGAGTCTGGGCACCCACAGCAAGACCCATAGGAACCCTAGTGAACTGGTAAAGATTCCAGGGAACACAGAAGCTAGTCATAGGCCGTGATTCCTTCTTCAATGGAATCTGATGGTAGGCCTGGTTCAAATCAAACACACTGAAAAACTTAGCCTTACCGAACCAATCAAACGCAGAATGCAAATCAGGCAGAGGTACCGAGTCAATAGCGACCTTAGCGTTGAGCCTCCGATAATCCATCACAAGCCTAGACTTACCATTAGGCTTGGGCACAAGAAAAGCTGGACTGGCATAAGCAGAACGAGACGGTTCAATCACACCCTTGCTCAGAAGATCTTCAATCATAGCCCTCATAACCTCCATCTTTGGGGGAGCAAGTTTGTACGGATGACTTCTAACTGGCTGAGAATCGGTGAGGTGGATCTCATACTCCAGAAGAGAAGTGACCCCAAGCTCCGGCGTAAGCACATCAGGAAACCGCAAACACAGCCTCCTAATGGCCTCCGCCTGCTCAGGGGGGAGATGACCAACCGGATCCACCTTGGGTTGTTCGGGCTCACAACCCACCTCTCTGACTGCAGGGGGGCAGTCAGAATCACCTACTAGAGGCACCAAAACTCGCCGATTGAACTTGAAAAACATCTGGCGCTTCTGGAGGTCAAGCACCATACCACTTTTAGAGATAAAGTCTGCCCCTAGGATAAAGAAACCGCCAGGTCCTTGGCAACAAGAAAACCCCACCTCCAGGAAAATCCTTCAATCTTAAAATGGAAAAACGCCTTTAGAATTATAGGTAGAGGAGTTTGGGATGCCGTCCAGCATGTAATAGAAGAAGACTCGGTGTGCCTGACAAGTCCTAAGGCGTCAAGGGACTCAAAGAGAGAAAGACTGATGATACTGCATGCCGAACCAGAATCCAGAAGGGCTCGACACACCGTACCACCAAAAGATACAAAAACGCCAGGACACACCGAGGTGACCGCACTAAGTCCCAGGGAAGCCATGCCAGCAAGGCCCGAAAAATCCCCGACACTCCTGCTATGGGCACGTGTCAAAGGCAAATGGCCACGGTCACTCGCAACAACGCGGGGAGCTACTGTGGAGGCAACCCCCCGCGCTGAGCGTTTCCCGCCCCACGACCTCGAGCACGTGGACAGTCACGACGAATGTGACCAGGTTGGCCACAAGCAAAACACACAACAGGAGGCCGAGAACCACGACCCTCCACTGGCCGACTCACACCTAAAGACCTAGCCGGTCGACGGGTGGGGAGAGCACGATGACTCTCAGACTCCCTCCCTTGCTGGTCTGAGAACTGCACGCTGCGCGAAACAATGCACAGCTGATGCAGCTCCCGAAAAGTCGAAGGAACACCAGCAAAAACCAATCTGCACCGTTCTTCGGGAGAAATGCCATCCAGGATGACACGAATGGTGTCAGCTTCAGAAAGTGTGAGGCGCAACGCTTGCCGAGCTTCCTTGACTGAAGAGACATAGGCTGCCAGAGACTCGCCCCTACCCTGCGACCGATAAAATATGTCCATGACCATCCTCTCCCTGAGTCGAATGGGAAGAAACGATGACAGCAACTCTCGATGGAACGAGTCCACCGAGGCATCACTGGCCAAGACAGAACTCAGCAACTCCCCAACGGGACCTCTACAATACGGGAAAATCAGACGAAGCAAGTCCCCAGCCTGCATGCCGGGCATCTCACTAAGTCTGAGAAAGGCCACTAGGAACTTAAGAAGCTCCTCAGGATCCATCCCATCGATCACAGGGAGATTCTGGATCATGGGCGTGAGAGGGTTAGGTAGCTTGTGGTAGCTCAGCTGCAGAAGAGCAGGTGAACCCAAAGAAGCAGTAGGAACGGCAGCTGGAGCCGAACCACAAGCGACCTCAACCGAAACGCCTGCAGGCTCAGAAGGAGCCTCAGGCACAGTGAGAGCCATTGTCTCAGCCTGCGGCCTCGACACGTTGGGCGAAAGTGCGAAAATAGGCCGCTGACCCAGACCCGTAGGAGTCGTGGAACCGGAGAGTGCCTGAAAAATCTCATCCAGCCTAGCCACACTCTCCAAGATCCACGCCCTATCCGACGGTTCCAACCCCGGTGCCCGGTTGACCAGCCTTAAACGGGCAAGCAGATGCCCCAAACGTGCAAGGCGGCAGGCCCGGTCACGACCTACTGGAGGTTCAAACTGCAGATCTTCCAAAACCCCTTCCCAATCTTCCACCTTACGTTTACAAACAGCCAACTCCTCACCAACCTCCAGTAGATCAGACCAATCCACCGCCGTACCCGTGGACAACTGCTCCTGCAGCAACCTCCGGAGATTCAGAACATCACCCTCCGGAGTCACACCACGCGACCTCAACTCAAATATCAACTCCTCCTTCACCAGGAGGGCAACATTCTGCAGATAGGCCATCTCTAACGCAACGATTCTCAACAATATACACAAAAACGACAACTCCAGTGTCCCAGACGAACAAAACCCTCAGCCTACCGAGCCACTGCTGACCACTCCAATCCACCTATGAACCCCATTCAAAACAGTAACCAAGCGGATTGCCTAGTTTTTTTTTTGTTTTTTTTTTTTTTTTTTTTTTTTTTTTTTTATATATATATAAGTTGAATTATTTATTTGGTTTTTTTAATGTTTTTGTTTTTCAAATAATTATTTATTAGTTTTTTTTTTTTCAATACCAAGACACCTTGACGGTAGGTCGGGCAACCATGGCCTACTAACTGGCAAACACCCACCGTCAACAATCTAGAGAATAATTTTTTTTTTTTTTTTTTTTTTTAGGCATCCACGCTCTGCTACCAATTGAGACCCATCCCCCCACCAAAGCTGGTAAGCGTGCCAACCAGGGGATGGCTCAAAACAAGTCGAGCGATGGGGTCACAGGTGGCAGTTGGAGGGTCAAAATAAAACTCGGCAGCTGAGCAAAATTAGTTTATTACCAAAGAGCAAATATTAAATACTCAAAAACGGCAGAAGGCCACAAAATCAATTCGCACTTCAATAAATAACAATAAACACTAAAATTAACAAGATAAGACACAAAAGCTACAAAAACAACAAACGCAACAAATACCAAAATTACCAATTAACAACTACATGGCCTATCTGCAGTTTAGCCGGAGACCCCCAAAACGTAAGATAAATTTAATGCCCACATAAAAGTGAAAATTTAGAAAACTTCTGGCAAACAACAATTAAACCGGCAATTTAGCCCAAATCCCATAATTCCACCGGGCCAGGGAGTAAGCCGGAATCCCTGGGCAGCTCCGAATTAGAAATTAAGTAAAAGTCCCATAATCCCCTTTTGGTGAAAGTTTAAAAATTAAATAATTTAAAAGAAAATATAACACGGTACCATTCTATTATCCCCTGACATCAATAATACCAAACACGAAATAAATAAATAAATAACTAAATCACTAGGCCTAAAGCATAAAAATAAATAACAACACCATTTAACAATAGGGACCTAACAAATATAAACTCTAAAATATCTAACAACAAAATAAACTAATTAAACTAAATAACAAGAAATATAAATAAATATTAACATCCAAAAAGTTCCTTTTGTTTGTCTTTTGTTTTTTTCCCTTTAAATAAAAAAAATACATATATAGGTCCCCATGGCTGTGTTGCCCACTTTGTCCCATCAGTTTTAGGCCTAGGCACAAATTAAACAGTTCCACAAACTTTTTTTCTTCTTTTATATTTCCTGTATTTCACTGTTTTTCTTGGTTTATTTATTTTTTTTTTTTTTTGTAAAAATTTCAACAGCCCCCAGCTCAGCCGCCGGGAAACAAAAACATGGAATACACTGACCTGAGGACAGAAGACTTATACCACACAGATGTAGAGCGGGTAATGGGCGACTCCAGGCTCCAACATGGTCCTCAGGCCAGGCTAGCAGTGCAGGATGGTCGGCAATCCCCGGACGGCAGGCCGAGGGTGAAACGTCCTACTCAAGGACCCTGGACTGCAAGATCAAACACAGCCATTAAACACAGTCCAGCCATCACAACAAAATATTACACCTAACCACTAAATATAAGGGTGCATGATTTAACAAAACTGGACATGATTGGCTCACACTAGAAACATAAAAGATCAATTTTTAGGCTATGAATAATTATGTTGGAAACTAGATTTAAAACCAATTTACAAATTTAACAAATTATAAAAGACGTAATTACGTATATGGAACTAAAAATGACAAACTGAAAACTAGGCTATGGATACATGAGCAATAGGTTATAACATGAAACTCAAAGGGTACAGCTAGGCTAGGTTATTGGCAAAGAACAAAAATATGGTAAATTGGTAACTACAACTGTAAAAAGGCTCAACAAAACATTATACAGAACTACTATTGACAATAAAGGCAGATATAAAAAGCATTAACGGTAAAAGTAACATGGAGCACATGGCTTTAACCTAGTCTGAGAAACATCCAGACAAAGAACACAAAATTTAACAAAACTCTGAAAACACAAGCAAGAACGATTAATATTATTGAAACAAAATATTCTCACCAAAAGGGTGATTAGATATTAGGAATTACAAATGAACACTTACGTTTTAGTGTCTCTCAGCCGGCAACCATGACTTGACGAAAGCTGCACGGAAACGACTAGAAAAACTGGCCAACCGGACCGACTCAAACTGGAACACGGAACGACCGAGTCCAACGGCCACCAAAGTACGCAAATCGCCGGGCAAAAGCGAATCTCAGGCAGCCCGGCAGACTACGATGAAAAAAAGAAATGTACCGGTCTAAAGACCCGGTACATCCTTCAAAAGCCTTGGTCTACCAGAAGATACTAAATCCATCCTTCTTTTGGACAATTGCAAAGCCCACCCGCCAGTAGATGAGTTAGTTTCTGGAAATGTTGTTGCTACTCTGCTCCCACCTAACGTAACATCTTTGATTCAACCCATGGACCAAGGGGTTATTCAAAATTTTAAATGCTTTTATAGAAGATCATTTATTCAAGGCCTGTTAAATGCCGACTGTGACGTGACTGATAACTTTGGCCAGCTGCAAACCCTGCTTCTGACCTAGCTCTACAGACTGATGAGGAAGAAAACCATCAAGAAGCTCTGACCAAAGTTTTGGATGTCGTTAGAAGTGCTGACAATCCCTTGAAAAAACTGCCTGAAGATTTGGTAGAGGAGTGGCTTCTAAACGACGAAAATGAGCCTGTTGAACAAGAACTAACCGATGAGGACATTATCAACAGTGTAGTAAACCCTCAGCCTACTCAAAATCTTGAAGACAGTGACTCAGATGCCGAAACAGAAGAAAAGGAAAAAATCAGCTGGGCAGAAGCTGCAGAATCACTGAATAAGTTTATCTCTTTTGCTGAGGCTAGTACTAGCTACAGTGCTTCAGAAATTATTGATTTACATATCATTAAAAATGAATTTTATTCTAAACGCCAAAAGTCAAGAAAACAAAAAGACATTCGTGACTTTTTTTTAAATCTTAGTGAAATATGTTTTACAGAACGTGTACATAATTACAGTATGAATTTGAAATCTAAAATAAACTGTTGTATTTGTTGCATATGTAAAATAAACTTTGTTTTATACTGTATTTGTAATTTAATTATTAACCTAATTGTTCTTATAATTGCGATTTATGTATGCATGTATGTAAATAATTTACATACATTTGTTTTACGGCAAAGCCTACACTAAAAGAAAGGGGCACCGCCCGATAGACCGGAATTTTCGGTAGTCCGGCACCGAGCCGGTCCCGAACGTGCCGGATTATCGGACTCCTACTGTAGACTACTAGGAAAATTACATTAAGAATGCATTTTCGCTTATCTCTAAAAAAAACACTGGAGATACAAAAAATTGGTAAATACAAACTTTGTTCATTTAAAATGACACACAACATGATGCATGTTGCTATTTAAGATTTTTGATTTATAGAAATTTAGAAATTTTCAAAGTTTGGGTTAGCTGACCAATATCAAAATAAAATATGCATAAATGTAGACATTTGGCATATCAGAGTGAAGCTGATTTTTTTGTAAGTAATAATTTGAAATTGGCATAAACATAACTCAAATGGTAAGTAAATTAGAGTGTATTTCGTAAAAGTCAAAATTTTCCACAAAAACGTCCGCCATTTTGAAAAAAATTAAGATAAGTGAATTTTATTTACGCAAATGAGTTTCTTTCACCAAGACCTTTAAAGTGATGTATTACATGTTTTATCTTTCATTTAAAATTTTTTAGATTCGAACCCACGACCCTTAGTTTTGGAGGACACTGTACATAGATTTTCAGGTTAAGTGGAAGAAGGGACTTTTTAGTGCCAACCTCGCCTGATTAAATAAAGATGTCTTTCATTTCATTTCATTTTGATGAAAATATTTTTAATGGACTCGCCATGTGCTGTTTATAGGAAAGCTTTTGTTTTATGCCTTTTGACCAAACTGTTCATCCGCTATACATACTGCACGAGTGGTCTGCCTCACCCTATATGTTCATTACAATAATTCTAAACTAAAAAATATTTATTGACGTAACATTTTAAATTATTACAATGAGTAATATTAAACAGGTGCATTGTCAGGTGAATACACTAATTAGTTTTATGCTAAATGATTTATAACAAAAGACTTAAAACTAAGTATGTCTTAAAAATGCACTGTGGGATGTAATTTCTACAAATTTAAAAAAATTATTTTTAATATTAGGCTGATTTGTTTTTCATCATCTCCTCTATATTAAAGTATGCATTTTGTAGAAGAATTTCTTTATTACACTTATAAAATTTAACTTCGTCAAGGTGTTTTAAAAAATTTGGCAAACTATTGTAAATTTTAATTCCCATGAACTTTTTAAAAATAATGTGAATTGGGTAATGTAGAATATTTTCGTGAATTATGCTGATTTTTAAATTGTTCACAAACAGTTGGATTTTTGTGTACTATATTTAGAAGTTCCAAAATGTACAAGCATGGTAAAGTTAGTAATTGCGATTTCTGAAATATTGGACACCAGTTTTCTCTAAATTGTGCCCCGGTCATTGCCCTTATTACAGATTTTGTTGCTCTAAAAACCTTTTGAAAGTTGGGACATTGTCCTTATATTACAATTCCATATTTAAGAATTGATTGAATATAAGCAAAATATACAATTTTGCATGTTGCAATAGAAACTGATTGAGCCAAAATCTTGATTGCAAATCGTAGAGAGCTTAATTTGTTTACTAGATAATCAATATGGGAATATTTTCCATATAGATTACTTTTAATATAGAATTAATAAAATAATGTTAAACCATATTCTTACATATGAGACGCCGACACAACGTTGTTGGTATTTTAAGGCGAATGTGAATGGTTATATGAGTGTAGGATGAGTGTGAATGGTAAGGATTAGAGGTCAGATGTTGGGTTAGCCAGTTAATCTACTTGGGCTTGTTGATAAATTGATGTATAAATTAAAACAAATATGTTTATTTGTAGATTTTGTTGATGATTAGAATTTTATGTTGCTATTCAGAACTCATCTGTTGTAAAGTTATCTATGCCTGTCTCTAGATAGATGTTGAGGAGGAGAAACACATTGTGGATGTTGTTAATACAGACTTGAAAGAAGAATGGGTTGGTTCTAATGAAGAGGAATTTATAATGGATAAGGTATGTATTTGTGGTTGATTCTTTTAATATTAGTGCTTTTCTCTAGAGTATTATTGATACTTGGATGTGGTACTCTTTAAACCCCTGACTAAAATGTATTTATTTCCTTAGGTATGAAGTTACTAGTCATTGACTTTATACATACAGAAATAGATTTTTCATTACATGTTGAATCTGAAATTATTAGCTGTTTTGGTGTTCAGTTGTGGAGCTAGTATGGTCCATGTAAATTTAATGCAGTTTAGTGGTAGACCTCACCGATTACTTAGATTACTGGGGAAATTTATACTTATTAGAGAGATACATATTGTAGGTATATATAATCAAGGGTAGGTACTAGTGACAAGTTTAAAATTTTTTTTTCAGTTCGGTTATTTATTCTAATTGGTTCATGCTTCTCAGTATGAATACTTTTTCAATATGGCACAGAACACTGTAAAAGAAATACACCCTCATAAACATAATACACCCAAAAAAACCAAAATATTAACGAAAAAATTAAAGGAATAGAGCCTCACAATAATAAATTAAATATCTTCAGACCAGAACCTTTTTTATTTATTTGACTTTTTAAAAAAATTTCTTTAAACTTTTAAATCAATAAATTTAAAATTGTAATACATTTTCTAAATTCTTTAAAATTGTATAAATTGCTTTAAAATTATTTAAAATTGTTTAAAATTTCTTAAATTTTTAAAATTGCTTTAAAATTGCCAAAATTGTTTAAAATTGTAAATTCTTTCAATTGCCTCCGGGAGATCTGGAACCAAAAGAAATAACCAGCTTTTAGTGACTTGAAACATTTTTCCTTTTACTTACAAAGTTAAAAGCAAAACCAAGAAAATCAAAACACTAAAAATTTGTCACTAGAAGAGTGACTTCAAACCAGAAACAAGTTTAACCGCGCATGCTTGGTGGATCTTACCCTATCTACTAAAACCCTCCTGAAAAACCTAACTAAAGAAAACTTGTAAAAATTACTTACTTAGCTGTCCTGGAGGTTTCAAATCCAAAAGTGCCCACAACAAAGCTCGACCGGCAAACACTCTTTCACTCACACTTGAACTAAGAAAAAATTGCTGCTACGGTAAAAGTAACACCGAAACGGTACGTCGCCGTGTACTCGAAAGAGGATCGAACGTGGTCACACTCAGGAAGATATCGTCGAACTGCTCGAACGCCCGCACGCTTCGACCCACGGACTTACCCCCTCTTAACTCTAGAAGCTAAACCAACCAATTAGAACCCTCTAAACCAGGACATCTGAACAGGTAAGGCTCACTAAACATGTTGCCTTCAGAAAACATGTCGCATGAAATTGACAGGAAATTAACAGACGTGAAAATACTGGTTATTTAACTATTTTATAAGGGAAAAAACTACTTTCTTATTTGAAAGGGGAAGATTCTGAAATTTTCTCAAAACTTGGAGAATTTATATCGAAAACTTTTGGAAAACAAACCAAACTCCTAAACCTCTCAGTTCTTACAATATTTAACATTTTCTAAATACAATTTTCTAATTTAATTATAATGAAACAATTGTTACAGTACCTACTATAATTATATGCAAAAAACAACAAACTCAGATCAAGGTTTTCAATAGTTTTTTTGATTTCAGAGAATAATTTAAGCCAAAATTTAATCTATGCGAACATAAGAAGTATGCGACAAAATTTTGATAGTTTTTTGCTGGTTTTAAATCAAATCAAACATTGGATAAGTTTTATAATCATGAGCGAAATATGGATTGGCAGTGACGAAGTTGAACTTTATAACATTCCTGGGTACAATGTTTTCCACTGCTGTAATAATAACTTTAGATCAGGAGGAATTTTATGTTATGTTTTAGGCAATATTACTGTGTTAAATTTAAATTTAAATTGTACCACAGCTGATACTTTACTTTTAAAAATTAAATATCAGGAATTGTTTTTTAATATCTTTTGTATTTATAGATTGCATAGTTATTCTGAAAATGATTTTGTTGTGGAATTAGGTAATAAGTTAGAATCCATTCCTAACAGTACTATCCTTATTGGAGATGTTAAAATTAATATAATTGACAATACGCCAAGTTCACACAGTTATTTAAGTATGTTAAACAGTAATGGTTTTGTTCAGTTTATAGACTCCCCAACTAGAATAACTACTAATTCCCAAACTTGTATAGATCACATTTTTATTAGACACCGTAATACTTCCATATTTAAGAGTGTAGTTTTCGACGTAGGTTTTACTTAAGAATAGATTTTAACCAATTACAAAATCAGTCTAGTAATAATTGCAATATCCAGAACAAAACTAGTGTTGCTGTCATTGTTGATTTTGAAAAGGTGATGTTAAAAATAAGTTCTGTAAATTGGAGTGTATGTTCTGCATCAGATAATGTTAGTACAAATTTCAGTTATTTTTTGAGTATATTAAGTAATATAATTGATAATTGCAAAAAATGTCAAAATTTGAGGTTTTGTAAACTTCAGAAAAACTAGGTTAATCAGTCCTTGGATTAACACCAAGTTACTAGATAAAATAAAAAGAAAACACAAATTGTGTAAAATTTATAGAAATAGACCGTATGATAGAAGCTTTTCTGAATTTTACAATAGATACTGTAGTAGATAAAGAATAGAAATTAACGAGACGAAAAATAATTATTATTCTAAAAAACTTAATGAAGCAAAAGGAGATTCATCTCTTCAATGGAAAATTGTAAATAATCTGAGTGGGTCAAATTCTAAGAAATCTGTTGACAAAATAGAACTAGATAACGAAGTGATCTTATCTGATTCGTATACAGTAGCCGACACAATTAACAATTACCTTATCGAAGTACAGTCTAGCCAATCGTCAAATGCAGTCAATGAACTCAATTTAACACCAAGGCTGTCTTCCTTTTTTATCCTTTCAACGAACGAAAATAAAGTATTAACAATCATTAAAAATTTAAAAAATAAAAAGTCATCAGGTTTTGATAACGTTAGTGTAGCATTGATCAAACACATTGCTCACGTAATATCTCCTGTTCTTGCTAAGCTTATAAATTTAAGTTTCTCTACAGGTGAATTTCCAAAACAATTAAAATCAAGCGTAGTTGTGCCAATTTACAAAAAGAATACATCTATAAAATTGGACAATCTCCGCCCAATTAGTTTGCTCTCAGTATTTTCCAAAATATTCGAGAAATTAATTAAAATAAGATTACTCGGTTATTTAAATAGTATACAGTTTTTTAGTATGAATCAGTATGGCTTCAGGGAGGGTAGATCAACTGAGGATGCCCTTATTAATGTTACAGATATGATATATTCCAGCTTAAATGACGGTAAAAAATCTACGGGTCTATTTATAGACTTTAAAACGGCGTTTGATTTTGTAGATCACAGAATTTTATTACTAAAACTGGAGTGCGGGGTGTAGCCTTGAGCTGGTTCCATAGCTTCCTCATAGGGCGGGAACAGCGAGTGCGAGTTGGACAATCTGTCAGCGCACCGCTGCCCGTCGCAACAGGTGTGCCGCAGGGCAGTGTCATCTCTGCTACTCTGTTTCTGATTTTTATTAATGATTTATTAGAGCAGAATTTTAATGGGAAGGCAAGTGCTTTCGCTCATGACATAGCTTTTTTCTATTCCCAAACACATGCACAAACCATTTGGAACCAAATTGATCAAGATCTTTTTATTTTGAGACGATGGTGTGAATTGAACAAAATGTCAGTTAACGTTGATAAAACGAAGTATGTGAATTTTGATTTTAAAGATTTTGGCTTTAACCGCGATTTTAAATTTCATGAGATTAACTGTGTGAAAAATATGGAAGATCTATGTAATTGTAAATATATAACAAAAGAAGAAAATTTCAAATATCTTGGAGTCATTTTTGATTCAAAATTGTCATGGGAGAAGCACATAACTGTACTGCAAATAAAACTTAAAGCGATTACGAGAAAATTTTATTTTTTGCGAAATTTCTGCGATGAAAGTTTGTTAAGAACTTTGTACTTTGCTCTAGTAAGTTCAACACTTCAGTATGGAGTTGTGTGTTGGGGTGGGACTTTTAAATATTTAATAGAGAGATTAAGAGTGGTGCAGAATCATTTTATGAGAATAATTACACACAAGAGAATATGAGACAGCTCATTTCCGATTTTCGTTCAATTGAAAATATTACCATTACAACATTTGTTTGTTTTTAAAGTCCTCAGACTTTTTTACACCAAAAGTGGTAATTTGGGTACAAAGTACGGTACCAGAAGCATAGTCCGGAGAATGTTTAGAACTCCTAAGATTAACAAGTCCGTATTGAAGCATTAATTTCTGTATAATGGTCCAAAATGTTTCAACAAGTTGCCTTATGAAATTAAAATTTCCGTTAACGTTAGAAAGTTTTGTAGTAATTTAAAAGCTTTTCTATTACTAAATGAAAATTGTAACTTATTCTACAGTTACAAAAAGAAGTTGTGTTCTCTGTTTATTTGTGTTTTATAGTTGTATTGTAATGGTATTATGTATTTTGGTTTTATTTTTTGGTAAAGTATTGTAATAATTGAAATAAGAAATTGTAAATATTTTTATACTAGGCTGAAGTGAATTGTTTGTGTTTATTAGTATTGTAGTGAAGTGCAGCAGTTGTGAATTGCAGTGAAGGTCGGTCTTGCATAGCACGTCCTGTTATGTGCCTTATCAGTGTTAGGTGTAGACACCACGGAGAGCAGCCCGGCTGATAACAACATGTTACTATAATCTGGACTCTGACAAGAAACCTGTTGTATTTTGTTGCCTATACTGACCACACTACTCGTAAAAATGGTCAGTCAATTCCGGATTGTTTTCTTATTATAACTATGTACTGGTTATGATGGAATAAATTCATTTATTCATTCATTTATTCATGTAACATAAAACACTAGGAAAATTACATTAAGAATGCATTTTCGCTTATCTCTAAAAAAACACTGGAGATACAAAAAATTGGTAAATACAAACTTTGTTCATTTAAAATGTCAGAAAAAATCAGACGCATAGCTAGGAAATACAAAATCAGAACATCATTCAACACACAAAACACATTAAGACAGTCTTTAACTAAAACTAAACCAAAGAATGAGGAGCACTCCTCCAAAAATGTAGTATATTGCATTACTTGTGAATGCAATGAAAAATACATAGGGGAAACAAAAAGACCACTGGAAGTTAGGCTAAAAGAACACAAAAATAACATTAAAAAAGGAGACACTACACAATATAAATTAGCTGAACATGCCTGGAACAATGAACACAGATTTAACTGGGATAACACTAAAATACTTCACAGGGAACCACATTTTTTTAAATGTAAATTCATCGAAGGTGCCTTTATGAGACTAAATAATGAACAAGTAATCAGTCAAAGTAGCATAGAAGTTAGACCCATGTGGGTTCCTTTACTTAAAAACACACTAGATAAAAAGTTCAGTACACTCATGACATCATCTAACCAGAATCCTACACCATCTGCACCTACAACAATTAAACACCCCATGAGTCTACGTCCCCGTCCCCGTACCTGAGTCACTGCATTTTTGGCGATCTCGGAGCGTACGTCTATGACCTCGTCAGTCTGTGTATGGTTGTTGTGAAGTGTAGTGTGAATGTTTGTCTTGTCCCCGTGTTTTATCACCTTGGAGGGAACTTCGCAGACACTGCATTCGGATTGTATCATCCTCACTTCGTGCCTGGGACCTCTAGACGCCATCGTCACTGCGGGTTGTAAGACTTCATCATTTTTGTAATATTTGATTATTGTATTGTTTTATTCCTAATAATTGTTGTCTTTTCAGGTTAAAATGTAATTGTAATAGTTAATTAGATTGTATAGTAGTCTCAGTCCTTCTGAGTCACATATATCATTTTTTGTGCATGTTTTATGTTATTTTAAATTAATATTGTTTTTTCAGGTACCATATATTTATTTTATTTGTGATTAGTTAATGTAATCTTATTTCAGTCTGATTTGAATATTAATTTAATTGTGTTTTAACATTTTTTTTCCTACCTTGGCAGCGCCTAATTGGTCATATTAATTTAACCCTGTTAACATTTTTCCATTTAGTACAAGTTCATTTTGTTGTACCCCATTCTATGTTCTAGGTTAAAATGTAGATTATTATTAAAGTAAATTAGTTTAAGAAAGTAGTTTTATAACATGTTTGTGTAGATGTAATTTAGTTTTTAGCACTTGAAAAAGGTTTGGGTTTTACCAAATCGATACGTCGTGATTGGTAATTTTCACGTAATGATGGCAAATGTCCAACTACCTTTGTCTCCCTCATCTGATACTCCATCATTAACAAATTTCAAAAACAAAGATGTTTTTCATTTCATTTCATTTTGATGAAAATATTTTTAACCCTTAAAGCGCTAAGCTAAATTACTAGCTATTGCTCATTTACAAAAAAAAAAAAATATACATTTTTATTTTTAATGTTAATTTTAGTTTTGTTTATAAGGGTTAATAACAACAAATAAAAACCACATATTACATTTTTATCTTTATTTTTTTAAAAGTTATAATAGTTTTATAAACAACATATACCTATTTCCAGAATAATGATTTTGTGTGAAACTTCTCGAAACACTCATCTGGGTGAAGGCTTGGGTTTGACACACAGGTTTTACAAAAATATATTGTTTCTCGCCTTTGTCCTTTTTTGTCACAGACAACACATCTTACTGCTTTTGGTTTTCTGTCCATAAAGTGCTGCTTTTCATCCAAGCGTTGTTCGGGAGGTCCCGTCGGCTGCCGCCCTCGCCTTCTCGCGGCCGGTTCCGCAGCTTTTTCAGCTACGAGATCTTTGATGAGGGATTGTCGGAATTCAGCGTGGTTCAGTGGTTTCTTTCCATGTTTTAGTTGAACATCCTTATACATCAAATAACTGTTTATAATGGATACTTCGAGCAGCCAAAAAAACATTTTTCTGTACCACTTCTTGGATTTTCTTCCAATAAACTATAAAAAAATATTGAAAACAAAATATATACAATAAGTAAAACACGAACAAGTCAAACAGTGAAGACACAATAGCGGCGGGCGGCAGTGAGCGAGGCAGACAGTAACTAAACAATGGCGCGCCTCCAGGCGCTAGCCGCTGTAGGCGACCCCTCCCAACCAGGTATGTGGCGGCATTCATCAAAGCCAACGAGTCAATAACACACAAAACCCTTGTTTTTACGCATCAATGTATTGAATAACGTTGGCGCAACATAACGCAGTAGTTGAAATGGCAAAAAGTAGGTCACAAATAATTTTAGGGGATAAATATGCAAATTGCGTTTTAAAGCGCTAGCCGCGGTATAGAACCTATACACGCTGCGTCTAAAGGCGCAAGCCGCTGGGTAAGGACTCGCCATGTGCTGTTTATAGGAAAGCTTTTGTTTTATGCCTCTTGACCAAACTGTTCATCCGCTATACATACTGCACGAGTGGTCTGCCTCACCCTATATGTTCATTACAATAATTCTAAACTAAAAAATATTTATTGCACGTAACATTTTAAATTATTACAATGAGTACCTAATATTAAACAGGTGGATTGTCAGGTGAATACACTAATTAGTTTTATGCTAAATGATTTATAACAAAAGACTTAAAACTAAGTATGTCTTAAAAATGCACAGAGGGATGTAATTTCTACAAATTATAAAAAATTATTTTTACCATTAGGCTGATTTGTTTTTCATCATCTCCTCTATATTAAAGTATGCATTTTGTAGAAAAATTTCTTTATTACACTTATAAAATTTAACTTCGTCAAGGTGTTTTAAAAAATTTGGCAAACTATTGTAAATTTTAATTCCCATGAACTTTTTAAAAATAATGTTTGTGAATTGGGTAAAGTAGAATATTCTTGTGGCAAGTTTGGTAATGCTGATTTTTGAATTGTTCACAAACAGTTGGATTTTTGTGTACTATATTTAGAAGTTCCAAAATGTACAAGCATGGTAAAGTTAGTAATTGCGATTTCTGAAATATTGGACACCAGTTTTCTCTAAATTGTGCCCCGGTCATTGCTCTTATTACAGATTTTTTTGCTCTAAAAACCATTTGAAAGTTGGGACATTGTCCTTATATTACAATTCTATATTTAAGAATTGATTGAATATAAGCAAAATATACAATTTTGCATGTTGCAATAGAAACTGATTGAGCCAAAATCTTGATTGCAAATCGTAGAGAGCTTAATTTGTTTACTAGATAATCAATATGGGAATACTTTCCATATAGATTACTTTTAATATAGAATTAATAAAATAATGTTAAACCATATTCTTACATATGAGACGCCGACACAACGTTGTTGGTATTTTAAGGCGAATGTGAATGGTTATATGATTGTAGGATGAGTGTGGATAGTAAGGATTAGAGGTCAAATGTTGGGTCAGCCAGTTAATCTACTTGGGCTTGATGATAAATTGATGTATAAATTCAAACAGATATGTTTATTTGTAGATTTTGTTGATGAATAGAATTTCATGTTGCTATTCAGAACTCATCTGTTTTAAAGTTATCTATGTCTGTCTCTAGATAACCCCTGATGTTGAGGAGGAGAAACACATTGTGGATATTGTTAATACAGACTTGAAAGAAGAATGGGTTGGTTCTAATGAAGAGGAATTTATAATGGATAAGGTATGTATTTGTGGTTGATTCTTTTAATATTAGTGCTTTTCTATAGAGTATTATTGAGATTTAGGTATGGTACTCTCTAAACCCCTGACTAAAATGTATTTATTTCCTCAGGTATGAAGGTACTAGTCATTGTCTTTATACATACAGAAATAGATTTTTCATTACATGTTGAGTCTGAAATTATTAGCTGTTTTGGTGTTCAGTTGTGGAGCTAGTATGGTCCATGTAAATTTAATGCAGTTTAGTGGTAGACCTCACCGATTACTTAGATTACTGGGGAAATGTATACTTATTAGAGAGATACCTATTGTAGGTATATATAATCAAGGGTACTAGTGACAAGTTTAAATTTTTTTTTTCAGTTCGGTTATTTATTCTAATTGGTTCATGCTTCTCAGTATGAATACTTTTTCAATATGGCACAGAACACTGTGTAAAAGAAATACATCCTCATAAACATAATACACCCAAAAAAACCAAAATATTAACGAAAATATTAAAGGAATAGAGCCTCACAATTTTAATTCAGTCTAGCTCCAGATTTCTCTCTGGGGCCATTTTCATTAATGTACTCCCTAAATACATTAAAAAATTCAGCAAATTTAAAGTACCTCCAGACTTGAGTAAAACATCTTCTGGTGCCATAATCTTTCTACAATATCAATTACTTTAGGAATTAATAACATTTCAGGATACATTTACTAACATAAATTGAATTGAACAATAGTTATTTATAAATGCTTATTTGATGTTATTGGTTATGTTGCTTTAATCTTTTAATGTTTGACTATAGAATATATGGTGAACATTTAGTTTGATGCATATAATAAAATATATGGGTGTGCGATCCATCAAAAAGCATAAAAAATAAATGTTATCCGATGTATCGAATCGACAATTCAATTCATGACTACTCAAAATGTTGATGCATCTATAGTGCCACGATTTATAAACAATACTGATGTGCCAAAATTATTACAAATTATTAGAAAAAAATTCCTTTTTAATCTATAATTTTGTTTCCTTAAAGGAGGCCGATCTCCTTCTTAACCTTACTGCCCTCTGTCTCTGTCTGTGTGAGGAACTTATTTAGACAGAGTAAGGAGGTGAACCAGTACAGAACAAGGTGAATATTACTGATAAATATTTCCAGTCTAGGCCGGATTCAAACTAGGGCTACCCCTAACCCAAGCTCAAAGTTCTGCCGCCTTAGACCGCTTGGCAACCGGCTCGCCTGAACTTATTGATGCATCATAAAGAACTACTACTTTGATGTTTTATTTTAAATAAAATATTTTACAGTAGAATAGTTTCAAAATGATTATTACTCGAGTTTATTTTCGTTCCCAGTGGACAGGGATGAGCGTGATCAAACAGAAACCTGATTATATCGCGATAACAAATACAGAGTTCGACCGGGAGATAATTGGTACTTATATGAACATGATAAAAGTCCATCAAGCAATGCATATGGGTATCATAATTTACATACGTGCAGCATACCACGAATCAGTAGAACATTATCATACAGACAGTCCATCTATTGCAGTTAGCTGGTGATTATTTTGGAATCCGTATTTGATAACAAATAATACAAATTGTTGTGTAGATAATTGGAATAGTGAAATAAATTATGTCTTCACCTGTGTTTTCAAATATTGCTGATAACAACTGATTATTGCAGATAACATGGTCCATTAGTATTGTGACTTATGTTATCAATTCCTGTCAGATAAGGTACCTGGCCTATCCTTCCTTTTAACAAAACATTTCCCAATCAAAGCACAGTATTATCTTGTTTCCTTTTATAAATTCAAACTTGTTGCATTTTTATTAATAATTCACGTTTTTCGATTTCGATTAAGTTTCTCCGGTAGCACTTTGTTCTAAAATAAATTACTCAAGATTATTTGCATTTAAAAAAAGTATAAAAAGTATAATTAAACGTTACTTATTCAAAACAACTCTATTAACATATATTTTCAACCTTTCTATTAGAAAATATTTTAAATTATAATTAATATAAAAAGTAGAGATTTGCCAAAAACTAGATTCTTGATTCCAAAAATAGCTCAATTCCAGCGGTATCGCGATTCCTCGATTCCGATTATTATCTGTTGATATCGCTCAATTTAGATTATTAATTCTTGAAATTTTACAAATACTAATAAAATATTGAAATATTATCTGCCGAACATAATAATTGTTAGGTTCACTAACAAATTCTAGGTCTTCGGGGTTCGATTGCGTCACTGGGGCTATGTACAAACATTGCCGACGTTTCGGCCACATTACAGTAGGCCATCCTCAGAGCGATAAGATCCATGTATCACAGAACTCGACTGGGAGGGATGGGCCAGGCTTAAAATGTAACTGCCTGTCTTCTTCAATTTCCATTGTAAACTTAATTTTAGGATTGATAGAATTTATGCATTGATGAAATTGATCCAGAGCGTGTCTTCCATGAGGTCAATTTGGATGATACGTTTTTTATTTGGTCTCATGAAAGACACGCTCTGAATCAATTTCATCAGTGCATAAATTATATCAATCCTAAAATTCAGTTTACAATGGAACACTATATAGTAGGTTAGTTACCTTTGTGATCCGTCAAGTAATCCAACATTTGTAGCTTAGCTACGCGCGTTTCAACCTGCCATCTTGCAGGTCATCATCAGGCTGAACGTGAAACTAAAATAAAACTACATTTTTCATTTGTGAACACTTATCGCCGTGAAGGTCGTCAAAGTTAAAAACAAATGAATAAAACGCAAATTAAAAACGAATAAAATAAAACACAAAACATGAAGACACGAACTCGAACATCGGACATAAACTGTCTGTCCTTGGCCAAGGTAGTACCAGCCGTACCGACACGCACAGAAGTTGGAGCGTTTACTGCAGGGGCGTGTGTGGTGACTGGTGGGGTCTTGGTCAGCTGTTGTTATCAATGCTTCTGTGACGTGTGTGTCCTTGACATCGGCCATCTGAATCCATGATACCTATAGCGGTGTTGTAAATTAAATTCGATTTGAAGGAAACTTGTTGATTTAGAACGTTGTTTGGTTTGGTTTTTATTGCCTTGTAAATTTGAAACTCTTCTAAGCAGTTTAGAAACCGACCTTTCTTGCATACATTGAGAACCTTTAAGTTATTTTAGAAGTCTGTATAATTATGGTTGTTGTCAATAAGGT
>JAQJVL010007220.1:0-25012 GCA_035578905.1 Stictocephala bisonia | reverse complement strand
TAAATATTGATCCATTTTCCTTTATGCGCTTCTAAGATCAAAAACAATATTACATTATAGTAGTTTCAATGAATAATTTTCCCTCTTATTAGTTATTATTACATTTTGTAGTTCCAGAGTTTTACTAATATTTAGTTAAGCTAACTATTGATTGAACAATTTTTTTGTTAGATTATAAGAAATTTGCGTTCATTGTAATAAACTGTATATAGTAATATAATGATCTTTTTTTAACTGATATCTTTACATTGATAGAGCAGTAAAATAATTTGTATATTTTACTACAAAAGAAAGATCAAATCAACCTAAGTGTGAGGTAGAATGATTTTGTACCTAAATAGACCAAATATATTTACATTTTGAATACACATTTTTAAAACTTGTATTGTTCATTTGAAAAACACATTGAATGTTTATATAATTTCTTGGATATCGTTTGTTGGATATTTCCAATCGCTTCATTTGTTAAAAACCACATACAGTTTCAGGAGGTACTAATCTAATATACAAACACAATATGCAGTGTTTCTTCACAAACAATCATAAAGAGCCTTGCATCCATCACAATGAACTGCTCAGAAATGTCTAACAAATCAAAGCTATAAATGATCCAATTATCTTCTTATTAAATAATCAAATTTGTGATAGTTTGTTACAAATTAGGGATAGTCGATGTCTATCTAGTTTTTAAATTTGTAAAGCACAAGAATTGTTGATTATTTTTTAATCTAATCGAATGCTTCTATGTCAGGAGCTATTATAATGATGTGTAAGGAATATTTTTAGTTTTATGAGTAAAATAGATAGGTCTAATAAAAATTTGATTCAGAAAATTATGGGAAGATACTGAGTGGAAAAGGAGTATGAATTTGTAATTATTTGTATGGTAATTCATGCAGTTTTAATGGTTGGTTTAGGCAGTAAGACTAATTTTTGTACATGTCACTAATGGTATTGAATAATTGAGTTTGTAAATAGTGTTAATGGAAGCTAGTGGGTTTCTTCTTATGTGCCTTTTGTTTGAGTACACATGACTTATTTTTTGATATATGTTTTCCTCTCTTTACCATCACTTCTATTTATCAAAATAAGTCATTTGAGCCCCGGACAGATAATTAATTTTTACTTATGTGTATCAGTAAATCTGTTTAAAATGTGAGAACTGGACAGTGCATTTTTTATCGAGCAATCAATCCATCATCAGGTCTTCTGTTTCATCTCTATTAAGTTGTAACATCACAATAAAACATACGACACTTGTACAATATCAATATATAACAAGGTTTACACACATCAATGATTATATTAAAATGTGGCTTTTTCATTTGTTTAGTTTTAATATAATCGTTGACATGTATGAACCTTGTTATATTCTGTACCGAGTGCAACAATACGGGCAGATACAAAGGTCAGGTAAAGAGGAGAGTGATGACGGCACAAGCACCCAAAAGTTTTAAATGTAACGGTTTGAGGACGCAGAGCTGAGACAGATTCTGAGGCAGGTTGATCGTCAATACCATGATCGGAAAATAAATACACTTTTCATTAGTGTGAAGCCTAAATTAGATTCAATCTTTATTATAAAACTAAATGCGAAAACTCTAAAAGAGTTAATTCACACCGTATGTAGCAATTTGTATTTAAAGAATACTTAAGTAATTAAATATGTAGGCAGTTGTGTAACAACACAAAATTGTATAATTAAATTTTGTGACAATCAAAATTAAACTGAGCCGATCCCACAATTCATTACCAGCTCTCATTCTGTAAATATATATTTAGTGTCCACTGTATATGTATGTAAGTATCTGTTTGTCTTATGTGTTGTAATTGTATAATTATTACATGTTCGTCATTCTGACCAATATTCATGTAGCATGTAGCTTGATTGATTAGTCAGGTTGTGACAAGGTATTCATGTCTTGGTGGTAAGATTTTGTATAATTTATTCAAATGTAATATATACCTTTATATATACCTTTAATATATAGCTTTAAATATACCTAATCGTGACTTTATTGGAAAATACTATGTGATAGTTCAATCAAAATTAACATAAAATGTCTTTAGTGTTTTAAATTGTTGTCATAAGATCTGTAATTGTGTTGATGAGGAGAATCAGTTTACTATATATTCAGTGTAATAAAAAATAAGTTAACATAAAGTAGATGGAGTTCAAGTTTGCATTTAATATCTGTAATGATGTTGGTAACAGTTGTATTAATTAAAACCTAAGTCTGATAACGAGTAGATTCAGAAAAATTATTTAAAAAAAACTGATAACGATTATATAGAAAAAAATATATATATATATAAGGAGGGGTTTTATGATGATGATGTCACTTATAACAATCATGAACTAGAGGGTGATATAATATCATAGTGTGTCCCATCACTGAGGAACAAAATATATGGATCTTTTAGGAGATAAGGTATGCCTAGAAAGAAATTCAATTAATAATAGATATTTAGGAGCCTGGAATTAGTTCCAGAGAGTTATCTCATTTTGATAATTAGGCCCTGTGGCAAGGAGATTGACTTCCAACTGAACAACAGGCAACCTACTCCATAAGTATAATAATACAAATAATTTAATAATAACTTTCCATAGATACATAAACATTTATTTAAGTCATCCCTCTTGAATATCATATATCAAGGAGACATTATTGTTGGGTTTTAATATTTTCAATTTTGTTTAACAGTTAAATATTCAAGTACTCATTCTACTCCATTGTTTTAACACATCATATTTATTCTCTAATCATACTATTATTGCACTTTGTTCGCAACTGTTTTATCATGTTTAAAAGAATCTACATAGGTTTTGTTGAGTAAGTAATATGGTTTGCTAGAGAATCGCCTGTGTTTATTTCATCCACTCACAAGCACAACCCAGCGACCCTCTGTACAATTAAGTCGGGCCCAGCACATTAATTTTCCACCTTGTGCAGACTGCTAATGATTACGGAGATTGTAGCTTTTTTATAATATGTGTTGTTATATAGTGTATCTTAGGTATCCATTTTATTAATTTTCAAAGTAAACTTGTAAATCCCACCTTGGGCAGAGTGGAGTAGTAGCATTCACCTTGTTGTGTATTAGTTAATAACAGTGGCTGCTTGTTAATGTAATACAATTTTGTTAATGGTCACTTGTTGAAACTTTTTAACAAATAATATCCCACATTGTGTTTGAGCTTTTTTTATATCAATTGTATAAGTGTCATGTGTATTTAACGTAATAGAGAGGAAACAGAAGACCTGATGATGGATCACTTGATCTGAAATACGTTGCCAGTTCTCAAACTTTGTTCAGATTGACTGATACACGTATGTAATATATATATTTTTAAAACAATAATGCTCGAAGACAAAATCAGTTTTGTTTTTTGTGCTTAAAAAATACAGGAAGTACAGTTCAAAATGAATTAGTATCATAATGCAAAATAAATTACCAACAGTACCTACCAGATCTTCCGATAAATGATCATAATAACTAATCATTCCTCCCCAGTATCCAAAATGGGTGTCAAATCCTCTTCTTAGTGGTGTGAATTCATTATTGTAAAATCCAAGGTGCCATTTGCCCACTAGATGAGTGGCATATCCCATTTCTCTTAAATACTCAGGCATCAACTTCTCAGTCAAAGGGAGGCCAGCTTTTTGACTATTGTAAAGTGCGGTATGAGTACCTAAATGCAGAAAAAATAAATACTATTATAAATATGGAGTTTCCAAATTGACAGTAGTGCAAAATATATGAGGATGTTACTTTGAAGCCACACTAAGAAATGAGGGAGGAGAGGGGGTGTTAACAATAGTGGTTTGCAAATAATTGGTATAAGCTATAGTTGCAGGATTGTTTATTGAAAATCTTAAAATAACAGTAGCCTCATTATATATAGTTCCTCAAAACGGTATATTACAATTATTCTTGAACAATTTTCAAAGTTTACTTTTAATGTTTAGTAAGCCAAAGTGAAAACATTAAAATATAGTAATAGAAGGTGATGTACGAGGTGTGGCTAAAAAAACTGAACCGAGGCTGAAAATAAAATTTACTTACAAATATTTACAATTTGATATTATCTCCTTCAATGTACTCCCCTCCTCGTTCTCTACACCGCTCCATGTGAGTTTTCGACTGGGTTTTTCTTCTGCTTTCTCCATAATCGCTCACGTAGGGTAGTCAGGACACTAATGTAGTAATTTTGGTTGACTCTGCCCCTCTGATACCCAATCAGTGTGCACAATGCCTTTGATATCAAAAACTAAAATCATCATAGCCTTGAATTTTGATTTTGTCATTGGTGCTTTTTTTGCTGCGGAGTAGCAGGGGATTTGACATTGAAGCACTTGTTATAACTTTAAAAATGTTCCAATTGCAGATTTTCCAACTTTTTAAAGAAATTTAATGTTTACACGCTTTCCTTTCTGGACACTCAACATTTTCATGATGCAGAGACAAAATGTTATATGCTTATAACTGACGCTACAGGCAGAATGATTGCGGGAGAGAGACGAAACTCAGGTAGCGGGTGGAGGGGGAATCACGTGACTAGCCATACTATTCAGCCTTATTGCATTCATTCTGTGGCCACGGCAATACTAATCTGGTTTCTTTCTAGCCAAACCTCGTAAATGCACAGTTTGACAAAAAAAACCCAAAGCTAAACAATGTATTGAGAATGTTTAATTTTAATTACAGTAATACTCAGACTACCAGATAATTAGCAATTCTTGATAATATTTTTACAAAATTAGATATATCTAGTCAGCTATGTAATGTTCTTAAGTTCCTATTTTCAGACCATGATGCTTTATGTCTTTCTATTAAAAATTATATTGTTCATAAAAGTCTTACCCAAATTATAAAAATTTTTATTTCTAGACCAATGGATAGCAATAAAAAGTGTAAGGTACCCAGATCGAAGAGCTCCCAGCCCACAGGTGTTCACAAGACCTCACCAGAGGTTAGTGGAAAGTGGAAAAGTTCAAAGAAAGTCTCCTGAGGTAGGTCCAGTTAATTATGATGTAGGTGTTGAAGAATTTATTCTAAATATCTTTTGAAAAGACCTAGAGAGTAGTAGTAGGAAAATTGTGGCTCAACTAAATGTTTTACAGTGGAAAGTGTTGGATTCTTCATAGAAACAAGTTGCATCTGTACCACTTCACGCCTGTACAAGCACTTGAAGCTCAAGACTTCGCTTCTCATGTCCAGTTCTGTAGATGGTTGCTCAATAGCGATATTGAGCAGTATCATTTTTCAAAAAGATCCTTTGGACAGATGAGGCCATATTTACAAAACAAGGAATCTTTAACACACATAATATGCACTTGTGGGCGGAAGAGAATCCAAGAACAACCAAAGAACGATCTTTTCAAAGGAGATTTCACATTACGGTATGGGCCGGGGTAGTAGGTGAAAGGCTTATCGGCCCACACATTTTCAAGGAAAATCTTAACGGCGAACGCTTTTTGGACTTTTTACAGCGCAGCCTCCCTTTGCTACTAGACCACCTCAACCAAGAACAAAGAGACATATCCCTAATGACTTGTCTGTTCGTTTTTATAGGACTACTAACATGTTGTAAAATAATTTTAGTAAATTCATTTTCTTTGCAGAAGTGTGTCATTGGTTGACGCTCAATTATCCTACATGGATTGGACAGGATGGGACCATAGCGTGGCCAGCTAGATCGCCGGACCTTAATCCTATGGAATTCTGTGTAGGAATGGATGAAACAAAAGGTCTATTCTACACCTATCAATACAGAACAAGAATTAGGGACAGAATATCTGTGGCTGCTGAAGTAGTGTGCCAAGATCTCTCTAAAAAAGTGACAGTTCAACAAATGTGCAAGTGAGCACGGGCCTGCATTAGAAATAGAGGAAGGCAATTTGAACAACATTTGTAAATCTTATTCTTGTAAGTTGGCCTTTCTTCAATACTTTTTATGAATGTAATTAGTATGTCGTAGTATTATGTCAAATCAAAGTTTTATAATCTTTCTTGTAATAAATAGTCAAAGGTACAAGTTTTCTACAAACTGTGTTTTAATTCAGTTTTGCCCAACGTTTTTAATGAAGAAATAAAATAATTAAAAGCACAATTATATTATTGAAAAGAACATAAAATTATGCAGTTTTCTGTATGGTTTGACAAATTATGTCCATTACCATAATTTAGTAACTACGCGTAAAATTAGCCACGGTTTCAGGGCATGGTGAGAAATATCCTGAGATTTATTTCTAGATTTAGATAGTTTATAAGAATGTAAAGCTTTCAGCTGATTTATCTGAATCGCCCGCCACCACCACCACCAATGTCCCCGCTTCGCACTACTGTCTGTGTAGAAATTATGAGTAGGCCCTACACGAGTTGGAAGGTTTTTTCTTGAGAAACTATAAAAAATACATTCACACCATTTTTCCTCATTTAGATGTACGTTACAACATATGCATTAATTACTTTTCTATTAAGTTTTAATCATTTTTATTCTAATAGGAACAAAAAAAGTACCGAAATTTTAACCAGTTTTCACTGGACGTCAACTTTACACTTTTATTACTCAAAAACCCATCTATGAATTGCATTTATATTTAAATACATGTTTAACCGAACTGTTTTCTATAAATCTACAAATGTCATAATTGTAACTTTTTAAAAACAAATTTATTTTCAATTTCCAAAAACAAAGTTTTCTTTGTTTCTAGAGGTCGTAAAATTAATTACTTGGTCACGTTGTAATCCTTATGAAATGTTTAATTAGGATACATTACTTTTATATAAGTAAGTAAATACAGTGATTTTAAATTAGTAAATTTAAATTTAATTTAAAACCAATGCAATTACTTACGCATATAAAAGTAATCTACCGTAACTACACATTCCATAAGGATTACAACGTGACCAAGTACTAATTAATTTTACAACCAATAGAAGCCAAGAAAACGATGATTCAGGAAATCGATAAGACATTTTACTTCAAAAGTTAAAATTCTTAAATTTATAAAACTTATTGAAAAACTGTTCAACCACGTAATAAAATGTAAATGCAATACGCTTACCTTTTCTTTTTTAGTTAAAAAATTGAAAAGTTCACACACAGTGAAAACTATTTAAAATTTCAGTACTCTAAAAAGATGATTAAAAAGCATTTATTAACTATTATGATAAAATGTAATAATGCATATACAATAATGTAAAATTAAACGAGCAAAACAATGGTGTAATTAGATTCTTCATATGCCTCTTAGTTTCTTAGTAAACAACCTTTGAACTTGGGTTCAAACATAATTTCTGCACCAACAGTAGCTATCTGGGCATCTGACGCACTACAGACAAAAGTGCAGCTAACTGTCTGGATTAGGATAATCAAAATTTCCTCCTTTAAACGAATCTTTCCACTTACTTCATTATGTCACAAGCCCAGAGCATGTCGTATTTTTTTAAACACTACTGTGTATCACTCTATTTTATCAATACTTTTTAACGATTCCTACAAAAATATGAAAAAAATTTAATGTTTAATTTTACTATAATTCAAAAGCCAATTTTGCACCCCTATGCTTCCTGTGCCTTTGTTGGGGGCCTCTGCCACCAATGCCTTGCTATGTCATCCCTGATCTTATGTAATTTTGTACACTGAGAAAGTAATAATATATAATTAAGATTTTTAATCAGGACTTTATAAAACCAATACATAAAAACATTACAACTTAATATAACCAATTGTTCAAGATACAAAAATGCTGTGCAGTTTAAATAAAATTGAAGCTGGAAAAATACCTATTAATGTTCAATTCAGTTTATAGATGTTAACATTATATTTATATTTAGATAGAGTAAAAAATAAAACTACAAGAGTTCATCAAGCTCAGAAAAACAAAGTAGGGCGAACTATTTGGTTAGCATATGCCTATCTATCTAGACAAAATTAAATTTAAAAAAATCATAATTGCAGAATGAATTTATTAACATGCTAATTAACAAAAACTCCAAATCATAGACAAACTTTGTTACTCCAGTTTTATTCTTTGCTTCCATAATATGAATCAAACCCATTTTCGCAAGAAGATATGGAATGGGTGAGTCACTGTAGTCCTACATTTTGTAATGTCAGAAGAAAAATTCGCCAGTCTCTTAACATAAGAGGTAGGGACAGTTTTTAAACTTATCTAAATATAATTATAATACCTGAACATATACTCCATCAGATTAGAACCAAACTAGTCCATAGAGTTCATGAAGATGATTTAAACAACACTTTTTTTTAAACTCAGCTTAAACAAGTTTTCCATTTCTAAGGCTTTTAAATCTGTAAACAATGATATGAATGAATGATGATACTTAATGTTGTATAAGTGTGAAAGGTGTGTGCAATCCCCTTGAGATGTCACCATAGGATAGGTGAGTGGGTTTCAGTGAATATATTACTAGACGTTCGGGAAAGCTTTAAGTTAATAATGACATTTCTTGACATCGAGAATGAAAACGGTGCTATGATTAAGAAGAAAAGTTTAGTTTATCTCCCAATATTTGTATGAAAGTCATCAATGTTAAATAGCCATTTTATTATGTTACCAGAAAATAGGACTTTCATCATAGTTAAAAAAAAAATAAATAAAAATAAGATTGTCCCTGCCCATGGACATGATAATTGCTAACCATTCTTGTCATTATCAAAGCTTGAAAAAAGTTTGATTTTCAAGATAGTACTAAAAACAATTTTTTTTCTGGTTTTACAAACTGTTTAGATATTACTCAAAAATCACATGATTTATAATTTTTAATGTTGTGAGAACAGTTTTGTGTTATAATGAATACAAGTTAACGTAAAACTTATGTGTATAGTACATGTACAGTTGTTTTGACCCCCCACCCAACCATACATGTACAGTGGTATTGACCCACCTACCCACCCATTCAAGAGCAGTGCTATTGACCTACTCATACACATACAGGGGTAATGACGCACCCGCCCAACCATACACATATGGATAGTGACTGAACTGTCCACGAATACACGTAAAGTGGTAATATTATAATACAAATACCAATTATAATAACTATTACTAATAACAGTAAAAATACAAATATTTTGATACTACAGGACATTTGTAATGATAACAATTATATTTATCAAATGACCTGTGTGTATAGGATATTTTCCAGTCATTAGTGCCGCCCTTGAAGGAGTACAGAGAGGCTGAGCATAGTGTCTGTTCAGAATCACACCATTGTAGCCAAGGGAGTCTATGTTGGGAGTTGGAATCTGGTTCGATCCATGGAAGCTGACATCATTCCAACCCTGAATTAGAAGAAGAATTAATAATGACTTTCGCAATCCAGCCAAATATCCATATGATGTATTTGTCAGAAAAAGTTGTCCTTTGCAAGATCGGACATTTTTTCTTTTTCTTCTCTTTTCAAAAAAGACCATACTTTTCAAATTCAGTGATTTTGAGCTTAAAAGTTAAAGTAGAAAAAGGACATAAACATTTGAAACTAATTAAATGTATGTATTGGTAAACCATTTAACACTAAATACAAAAAGGGTACCTACACATTTGATACCTTCTTAAGTAGCCTAAATAGACCCAAGATCTATATATGGCAGTCTGTTATATATCTCGTAACACTCATGAAGACAAGTCAATAGCAACAATTTGCACCTTTCTTGGTTTTTTATGTTTTAAGGTAGGTTTTTCAGTGCTAAATAAATGTGTGTAGGTTACCAAAAGCTGTAATAAATTTTAAAGAACTCGAGATTCATGATTCTGAAGTTACATAATTTTCTAAAATATCAGTTTAAGCTGAATTCTAGTATCAGTGTCTTCAAACTAATAACTATATGTATTATCAACTGACTGCTAACAATGAAGCATGACAACCTTATAGTTAGACTGAATCCTTTAATTAACTGAACCTTTAAAATAAATGTAAAGTGTGTTCAGTGCTGTACTTTAGATAACAACTTGCTTGGAGCAAGTTTTTAAGTTAATTTTTATGTAACTCAACTAAAAATGTATGAAGTTGCAATGGCATTTTGTTAGTTATTTACGAATGATCACATATGTTATTCATGTTTGAGTAAATTAACACTTCTTACAAACAATTAATATGATTTTTATTAATTGTGACATATAAGACAAAGATTTTACGATTAAGATAAATCCTATCTTAAAAGATACCTTATGTATTTTTTAAGATTAATTAATAACATTGAAGTTTTTAAATGTAATTTAATTTTGACGTATGATTGCTACTTTAATTTAAGCTTCACACCACTCAGCTAAATTTTGTTATTATAAATTTTAGTAATTAGTCTAAGTTATTGCATTAAATTAACACTTCACACTCAACCTCAATCTAACCTTTGGTAAAAATACTCTTCGTTCATAATGTCATATATATCTAAACAAAAAACAAACAAAAAAATGAACAAACAAAATTCTAACTTTAAACAAATAAAGCACTAAAAAAGGATGACAATGAATGAATACGTTTAAATCCTGCATAATCTGATTTTTCTCAAATAACTGTATTGCATGTTGAATAGCTGGGTTTATAATACATGAAGTCATTCATAAATTTATTACACTAAAAGGAGGAGGAGCTGTAGCACTTTAAAAATCTTTAAACTTGTTTCACATCTTTCCATGGGTTTTAATTTTGAACCCATGGAAAGATTAGCTATATCCTTCTTCCTACTTCTTAATTGAACCCCACTAATAGCCATTTTCTGAATTTTATTAGTTCCTTCAAGATTTACTATATAAGCCCCAAAAGCTCTATAGAATACCTTATGTATTAGACTAAAATAAACTAATTTAGAACAAACACATTAAAAGTTATTTAAAAAAACTACATTTATAAAAAACATTTAATGTTAAAGTAGATCTTACTTATCTACTAAAGTTTATCGCGTGTCTATTAAATAAATTTAAAACGTTTTGTTGAATATGGCATTCTCATTTTCAAATAAAAGAACAAAGTGAGTGTTATCAATAGGCAGAAGATGTAAATTTGGATAGTTTACAATTCTCTAATAATGTATACAAAATTTGAAAAAGTGCAAAAGATAAGATTGCAGAACATATAACAATTTGCACTATTCTAAGCAGGGACAGATTCTTAATGAATTTATTAGACTCCATCACAAATGGATAATAGGTTTAAGTTCCTCATTTTCAATTTATGTTCAACGTAAAAATAGATTCAAGATCATTACTTAACTCTTTATATTTTAATCTATGTTGTTGTTGTTAATGTTAATTGTGTTAAGCATCACAAAAGTTTGTTATTTTTCAATTTATTAGTCTACTAACTGTACCCGCCCGCTTAGCAGGTCATAATATTAAGTTTGATTATTTAATCAAAATGTGCAGCAAGCTTTCAATTTACACTGTATCCAACTCATATCCAATTTAGAACAGCTGATGTAATGTATAATTTACTACTGTACTCAATTATTTTTAATTTTAAAAGTTTAGCCTACCACAATTTTATTGAATTTGTTTGTAACAGCTGTTAATCAAATACAACAATAAATTAATATAGCCCCATAAGAATACCATGGGAATTTTGGAGGCCAGTGGGACTAATTCCTTGAGTGAAGTGAATAAAAAAGAGTAAAAGCTTTTACTTTTGGTGTGAAAAGGAAATACTTGCGAGTGCATGAATAAAACAAAAAAAAAGTAAATGCTCGTAGTAATTACTAGTCAATATAGTATTTGCTTAGAAATGAGGTGAATAAAAACAGTATTTACTCGTGGATTTGCGAGTCTGCCCAGACCCCTCATGCTAGCATCTTTTACTAAAATGTCATTGCAAATATTTTAGTATATTTTTGTCGCTTTTAATATTTACGGATTCGTTTATTAATAAGTTTAGTAATATATAAGCCTTTTTGAGTTATTATTTGTAAGTAAAATTTTAAATATTCTACGTAGGAATAAGTAGTTTTTCTAGAGAAACGTTGGGAAATATTTGCTGCATGCAGATAACACTGCTCACTTGAATTTTGTGTCATTGGAGTCTGAGATGGCGACCTTCATGCACCCACCAATTTTTTCAATAACGTTAATATAAATATACCAATGCATCAAGTAATTATTATTTGAAAAAGTAAAAAATACTTTATTTGAATTGAATAAGTAAATAAATAAATGTGAATTAGTAAATATTAAAACTAAACATATGAAAAATAAATTTGAATTAAACATGAAATTAAAGAAATGTAATGTAATTTGACAAAACTAGAAAAGAATTTTTAAAATCCCCAAAATAAAAATGAAACAAAAAGACTGGAGGTTCTCATTAACGTGTTATACACGTATGAACCCTCTGGTACTATACACGTCTCAAACACATTCGCTTATACATAGTGTGCTTCAAATGTGAGCATGTGCCAGCAGCATGCGCACACTCACACATACGGTTAGGCACCCACAATACATACAAGTTTACAAACTCATGTGCATGTAAGCACTATTGTAAGTAATAATTTTTATTTTTCTATTTTTGTATATTTTATTTTCATTTCTTTTGTTTAGGTACAGGATAACAGATTGGGTGATAGAACATTTATTTTTTTCAAAAAGGCTAGGGATTTTATTTCAGAATCTTCTTCTATGGTAGCTATAGAACCATCTTTTACATAGTTATCTTTGTTGCATCTTTTATTTATTTATTTTATTTTCATGCTCCAATACAGGTACTAGACCTAATTACATTGAGGCAGTTCATACATTTATACATTATTCTTTCTTGTGGGAGGTTTACAGCATAATCACCCATCTAAACCTATGTCTATATAAAGTCTTATCACTAGGCAACAAATATAAATTCTAACAATTAATCTAAACAAACAATGATATAAATATTATAAATAGTACAATGAGAAAAAGAAAGATATATATATATATATATATATATATATATATATATATATATATATATATATATATACAATAATGATCTAGACTTTTAAAAGCACATTTTACATTAAATATATGAAAAAATAGAAGGCAAATAAACAATTTTGCGGAAAATAAATTATTTAGTTAATGGACTTGAAAAACATTAGACATTTATATTTAACACTCCGGTGGTCGCGACCACCGGAGTGTTATTGTATTAAATTGTAATGTTATGACTTTTACTAGATCTAAGATTTGCATTAAAAATGATTATAATCTAAATGGTGTTGCTCTGTCAAGAGTGGATTTAGTGAGAGATCTGGGTGTTTATTTGGATAGCACATTATCGTTTTCAGTACATATATGTAAATGCATTACTGGTGCAAGCCGAATGATGGGGTTAATTATTAGGCAAGGGAAACATTTCAAAAGTTTAAGTACGTCAGTCTTACTTTACAGAGCCTTGGTCAGGTTGAGACTTGAATGTGCGGCTCCTGTGTGGAACCCATTTTATACAACTTATGAAGATGAGGTTGAACGAATCCAAAACCGATTTTTACGATATCTTTTTTATAAGTCTTTTAATCTATACACCTATTTAATTCCATACAGCGAGCTGTATGGAATTAAATATGTTTGGGTTTGAGAGATTAAGCCAAAGGAGACTGGTGATGGGTCAAGTTTTCCTGTGGGGCCTGGTCAGGGGGCGGGTGGATGACCCGTCCGGATTGGAGAGTGTCTGCTTCAGAGTCCCAAACTTTGGTACCAGGAACAAACAGCTATTCCTACTGCCAAATGTTTGCACTATTGCTCATGCATCCTTGCCTCTTTTCCGGATGATGAGGGATTATAATTCGATGTTTTCAGCGGGGATCGAACGAAATAGACATATTTCTGGATACAGTTAGGGCTTTTAAAGTTCATTTTGTTGATTTCACTCCATTTATATCACACTATCAAGATCTGCCTGCAGTCCAATAGCATAATTCTGATTGTATATTTGTTGAAACAGTTTTAAGTCGTCCGCAAAAAGTAAAGCTTTTACAGAATGCACATTCTCACACAAATCATTTATCATAATTGTAAATAAACAAGGTCCCAAATTTGAGCCCTGAGGTACACCTGATTGCACTATAAAAGTTGACGACTTTTGCCCTTTGTAAAATATAAAATATTCCTAATAAGATATAAACAAGTGAATCAGACAAACCATAATAATATAATTTTTTTAACAAAATCAGACCACCCTATCAAAAGCCTTGGCTAGGTCGAGAAATATGGCGTCTGTCTGGGTCATTGAGTCCAAACCAGATGATATATAGTTAGTAAAAGACAAAAAATTCGTGTTAACTGATCTACCCGGAATGAAACCGTGTTGACTGGGTGAAAGGTATTTACTGAAGTGATGAAATAAAAATTTGTGTATAATTGACTCATAAATCTTAGCTGGTACTGATAAAATAGCAACAGGCCTGTAATTAACGACTTGAGATTCTTTACCAGATTTGAAAATAGGTGTTACCTTTGTAACTTTCCATCTTTCAGGAAAAATACCAGTTTTTAAACTTAAACTAAACATAAAAGTGAGGGGTTCAATTAAAAAATCTGTGCATCCTTTAAATAGGTATTGTGAAAAAAAATCTGGCCCTGTGGTACATGTTGATTTGAGCTTTTTTATTGCAAGACACACGTCCACCCGTGTGACCCGGATCAGGGACAGGCAAGACACGCCCGGCAACGAGGGTTCTACTAACACCTTACTTGCAAGAGGTTCGTCAGTATAATTACTATAAACTGAACTAAAGTATTGCTCAAAGACACTAGCAATATCACTACCACTGTTTAATTGCATCCCATTGTACTCCATTATTAACATATTATTCTTAACTGTTTTTTTTACTTTTTACAAATTGCCAAAACTTATTAGTGTTAGATTGAATTTGTCCTCAATGTCATGTATGTAATTAGAGTATGAAGCTTTAATATCTTTTTTCACCAGTGATCTAACGTGTTTAAAACTTTCAATGTCTTTTCGTTTGATTTTTAAACGGGTTAGTATAAGGTACCCTCTGCAACATCTACAGGTGAGTCGGTTCCTCAATCATTAAATCACTATTCAAATATGAACAGAATACGCGTGTGGTAAGCAAGCGTCGCACAAACGGATGCTGGACAAGCACGTTAAGACCTGCAGTGTTTCAAAAGTATTTACTTGGCTCCACGAAGTTGCAAGTATTTACTCACAAGTATTTCCCTAGTAATTCCTCGTCAACCTTAAGTAAAAGTTTTTAAGTTATTGACTGTTTTATTCACTTGGTTGACAAGCTTTTACTTTACTCGTGAGCAAATACTTCGAGCTTTTACTTGGTTTTTATTCACTTCACCCCTTATGTCAAAGAGGAAAATCCTTTCTTAGTGAGCCTCTAGGGGCCAAGATAAATCTACGAACAAAATTTCAAGTCAATTGGACGAATAGTTTTGGAGAAATAGTGATGAGTGGTAAATGGCTTATATATATAGATACCTAAAATACCCTTGGTTTCGAAGTCTAGACAAATCTGTAAGTCTACTTTTAGAAGCAAAAAATTATTATAGTTGACTTTGAATCAGTGAAATATCGGGTTTCTCGCCATATTCAGCCATATCCTGTGAACTGGCTATGCATTTGGTCAAATTAAATTGTAAATTTTCCGATTAAAATCAGTTTGTTCTCTTAGATAAAAAAGTATCAAAGTCTAGAGCAATCTGTAAGTCTACTTTTAGAGGGCACAAAGTACTATATTTGACTCTGAATTAATAAAATATTGTGTTTCTCGCCATGTTTAGCCATGTCCTATGATCTGGCTATGCATGTTTTAAAACTAAATTGTTAATTTTCCGATTGAAAACAGTTTGTTCTCCTAGATAACAAAGTTTCACAGTATAGGAAAATCTATAAGTCTACTTTAGAGGCTGTAAAATAACCAACTTGATTACACGCACAAATTGAAAATCTAGTTCTACCTAAGGATGAAAGAGGTGAGTTAGAGCAAAAAGTTATAGGGCCATAGTTGTAGATCGTTTCAAATCAGGCACAGAAAATGGTGTTAGTTTTGCTGTAGAACCGTTCATTTAGCCGCTTCAGTCCAATTAGAGAAACACTGTTTTGGCATTTAAAATTTTTGACATTATAAGGCTGCCATCTTATTATATTTTTTATCCCTTCTCATTGCACATCTACATTATAACACCTTTGACTCTACAAAATTTCAGTCTCGTAGGCTTAGCACTTTTTTAGTTACAGCGATGAGTGAATGAGGGAATCAGTCAGTGGTATTTGCCCTGTATAGGTATAGATATATTCTAAATTTAAAATAAAAAAGTATACTCTGGTTACATTATAACTTCCTTTGTTAAAGCTTTTATTTATTTATGTAATATTTTGGCTAAATACAAAATATTTTTATCAATAAAGAAATCCTGAGATAATTAAACAAAATTGTGACTTTAAAATGATTAATTTACTAGATGATTTGATATTTCATTACTGTATTTTTATACACACATTTGCATTGAGTGAATGTATAATAATTTTGACCTTTATTGCCTGACATAAAGGTCAAAAATGAAATGAACATGTTTGAAATAGGCTAAGTAATAACATTGGGTCATTACCAATGTATCGACCCACCCTCCTACCCATACACATACATTAGTATCGACCCACCCACCCACGCATACATGTACGAACATATTTGAAATAGGCTAAGTAATAACATTGGGTCATTACCAATGTATCGACCCATCCACCTACCCAAACACATACATTGGTATCGACCCACCCACCCACCCATACACATACATTGGTATCAACCCACCCACCCATACATACACATACATTGGTATCAACCCAGCCGCCCACCCATACACATATATTGGTATCGACCCACCTGCCCACCCATACACATACATTGGTATCGACCCACCCGCCCACCCATACACATACACATATTGGTATACATTGGTGAATGTGAATTATTACCACTGTACGTGCATGGGTGGGCGGGTGGGTCAATACCAGTGTATGTGTATGGGTGGGTGGGTGGGTCATTAACATTGTACGTGTATGGGTGGGCGGGTGGGTCAATACCACTGTACGTGTATGGGTGGGCGGGTGGGTTAGACAAAAGTTAGTAAAAATTTAGAAAAAAATTGTATACTGAGAAAGCAAATATATCAAGACAAGACAAAACTTCTTGTAAAATAGCAACAGTAAAGTTAGCGTATTGTTTTAACTAATGAGCTAATAAACAACTACTCTAAATTAAAGACAAACTTCGTTCTTTTAGTTCTTTCCACCTAAACGAAAGAGATAAAAGACTGTACAAGATGCGCAGCATCCACGCAGACTGCTGCCACACTGTAAACCTGACAAGAAAACAATGTAAACAAACAAAATAATAAATCACATGAGAATTTAGGGAATTTTATTTTTGCACAACAGTACGGCTAGGATGAGTCAACTGTAGTCCTAATTCTTTGAAATTCCCTCGGCTGACAAAAAACGGTGGAGCAAGTGCGCATGTTTTATTTGTGGTCCTTCCATCTGCTGTCCAAGGCAAGAATGTTGATGAAAGCTTTAAAGTATTTGGAAGAGTGTATTTCCAAATATAGTAGTTCATTTTTGTTTATTTTTATATGATTACAATATTCATGAAAAGAGTGTCTTTCTGGAAATCCAATATTGGTCTAAATAAAGCTATTGTAACACTTTTCAAAAACCCCCACAACTTTTGGATTCCACCAAAAATTTATGCTTATGGTGCAACTTGCCCCATGACTTCCCCCTATGGGCGGTTACACACACAACATACGTAAGCCCTCCTTACCACCAGGATTATGGTCTGAGTGGTCCCACCCACTCATCCAACATACATCTTGACAGGAAAAGTACTTATTATATGTATATATTCTTAATTCTCTTACTAAATCATTTGTACCTACCCATAAAGTGACATGTCAGAGACGAGTGGGTGGTAGGGCTCTCATATGAAATAAGTATTGAGCGTGTAGGCTTGGATATGTTTATTTCTTTTGCTAAATTACCATTATAATTCATATTTTAGAAGTCTAACATTTAAATAGTAACATGTTTTCTATTCTGACAATGAATATACATTTTAATAAACTTTACAACTTAAAACTAATTATGATAACATTTTTAAAGAATTATTGTCATCTCTTTAGTTATTTTCAGTTATATAGGCCCAAGACTTATTAACCCGTCAGGGGTCATACCTTGTCTTTTACACCGGCTATATTTTTGTTTCATACAGCTATTGTTTAAGTGGTTCAGGTGGAAGCCTCTCTCCACTTCTATACCTTATTATGAATTTATCCACTGCCTGATCACCGCAAATCCAATCCCGTCCTTTCACTTCACTTGCTGTTCAAAGTGCAGTGCTGGTCTGTTACACACCTTGGTGACACTCTTTGCATTAGTGATCTTTTACATATTACTGAGTCTTTTACATACAAACTGTGCATTATACAGTTTGATTATACAAGAAGAGTTTTGAGTTAGTATGCAAAGTAATATGAACTATTAAAATTATCAAATTTTAAACTGTTGTATGTGTCAAACTTTACTGTTATTAAAGTATTACGAAGTAATTTACAGTATATTTTATCAAAAAAGAAATACCAGATTTGTTCATTTTTGAACTGTTGCAAAATAAAACTTTTTAAATTTAATCATCATCAGCTGTTTAATACCTTTCTGTGTAAAACTGTGTTTATTTCATTCCGATATTTTTTTACAAATATTTAATAATTATTGTTCTTTTTAATTGTAAAAATACTTAAAATATGTAAGGAAATTCTCGATTTTGTGTTTACTTGTGTATTTTCTTACCAATATAGTGATCTAAACCTAATTGCAAAGTAAATGAATACCACCTCAAAGGTTAACTTGTCAAATGTAAACAAAGTTTTGTTTACTGATATGGGCAATGACCACAATTATTGCTCTAATGAAGGAATAGTAACTGAATCACATGGACACACTCTTCCCAACCAACGTGAAGATGAGACAAGAAACAAAAACAGTTGGCAAAAGGTACCGATCAGAAATAAGAAACTTTTGCCCTTAGGTTGGATGTTAAAAAAAACCTTGTACAGGGTCTGATATGAACAATTCTGTCACCTTACGCAATAGTTTTGAGTTTCTAAATAATCCAAAACAAACTGCAGATGAAGAAATGTCTCATGACCAAGACGCCAACAAAGCAGAGGAAAGACCTCCACCAATATTTGTCCCAAACATTTCCAATATTAAGAGTATGATTGTAAGTATTGAAAAAGTTATCACAAAGGATTAATATTCATACAAATGTATTACCAGAGACAAGATAAAAATTAATGCTGTAAACATCAATACATACAGCATCGTAACCTAGTCAAACATTTAACTAACATGAAGGTTAGCTTTCATACTTATCAAATTAAACATGACAGGGTCTACAGAGTTGTGCTTAAAAACATGCATTTTTCCACTGAACTTCAGGATATAAAAGCAGCTATAGAAGCTCATGGTTATGCTGTTAGAAACATATCAAATCTGAAAAGTTCTAGATCTAAAGGTCCTCTGTCTATATTTTTTGCAGAGCCCGTACCCAATAACAAGGACATTTTCAATGTACAGTTCTTACTAAATGCTAGAATTGTGTTTGAACCTCCCTATAAACATAATGACATGGTACAGTGCAAAAAGTGTCAACGGTACGGGCATACCAAATCCTACTGTTGGTACCAAAATCGCTGTATGAAATGCGATTCTGATCACCATACAAATAGTTGTAACAAATCTAAGGAATCTCCCGCTACATGTGTATTATGTAGTGGAGAGCACCCTGCCGATTATAAAGGATGCTCTGTATATAGAGACATTTAAAACAAAGATTTTCCTACTTTACGTTTGAATGTTTCAAAAGGATCAGGGACTTCTTCACCACCGGGGAAGGACAAAGTTGTTAAAAACTTACCATCGCCTATTGCCCAGGCTCGAGAATCTTCATTAACAACAACTACATCATCTCTGACTTATGCAGGCATAACATTAGGTCAAACAAATGCAGGAGAAATTTTAAATAAATTAATTGATGGATTTCTAAACCAAATGTCTCAACAAGCCCAACAAGTAGCTACACTGATCAACCTACTTACAACTGTCATCTCAAAACTAAAGTGACCAACTTCTATAGGATTTGTCTCTGGAATGCCAAAGGCTTGGCCCAACATAGCCAAGATATTAAGATTTTGATTTCAATGCATAAAATTGATATAATGCTAACTAACAGCTGAAACACATTTCACTGACTTAAATTACTTTAAAATTCCAAAATGTTCTATTTATAACACCAACCACCCTGACAATACCGCTCATGGGGGAAGTGCTGTTCTAATTAAAACTACTACTGTATCAAACATCATGAAGTTCTAAAATTTCAGCAAAATGATTTTCAAGCTACCAGTGTTGTGGCTGCAGATTGGATGGGTTCTTTGACTATTTATTCTCTTTACTGTCTGCCTAGATTTAACATCTCAGACCAGAGATTCAAACAGTTTTTCAGCTCACTTGGTCCTTGCTTACTGACAGGAGGTGACTACAATGCTAAACATGTAATGTGAGGATCAAGACTAGTAAATCCTCGGGGAAGAAATCTGCTAAAATGTATAGATAATAATAATTTAAATTATTTATCAACTGGTCATCCTACTTATTGGCCAACAGATGTAAACAAAATTCCAGACGTGCTTGACTTTTTTGTAATCAAAGGGATTTCTCAAAATTGTGTGAATATCACCTCATCTCTTGATCTTTCATCTGATCATTCGCTTTTGATACTAACCATAAGCTCGTCTACTATGACAAAGGAAAAACCTGCTAGACTGTCAGACAAAAATACTAATTGGGATCTATTTCGAGAGTTGTTGAACAATTCCTTAAATCTGACAATTCCCTTGAAAACCGGAGGAGACACATAGATAATGCAGTTGAAATCTTCACTTCTTCCGTTCAGGCTTCTGCTTTGAAATAAACTCTGGAACTGCGTAATGAAACTATTAATCAAATTAACTATCCGTTTTACTCAAAACAAAAGATTGCTGAGAAAAGGCTCTTTGCAAAGTGTTTGACAAAATTCAAGAAATGCTGTTGATAAAAAACACTTTAACAGGGCAGCTGAAAAGAATGTTGCATGATATAAACAATGTTTGTGGATTGATGCCGTCTAGGCATTTTAATTATATTAATATAATTAAGTCCTCACAAACAAATATAACCACACCTTTAACCCTTTCGCTTCCGACGTCCGTTATGTGGTATTTGCGAAGACTTCCAAGGTCCTTTTTGGTGAAAATGCATTGTTTTAAGAAATATGCTATATATTTTTTATTTATGAATGGAATTGAATGATTTTTGTTTTGTTTTTTTTGTCATTAAATTATCTATAAATATAATTGATAAAGTAATATTTATTAGTTAAAAAATGTTTATTTATATGTATATACATGTATAAATACTTTTTAATTTTTTTTATTTTTGTAGTTTGAACTAACCTACAGTGCACAAAAAAAATCTTAGAACATTTTCAAGATATACATTTTAAAGATAATCTTGTTGCTAACATGCTTACAAATTTGTATGGTCTTACCTTTAAAAATGTCTGAGTTGTAGAATTTTTTTACGCTGATTCGCAATCAATTCATGGAAGATAGTGTTCTCGCTAATGGGCGATCGTTCTCGTCTACCGTTACTCATATTTACACTTCGATATAAACACTAAACAAATTATAAAGAAGCAAATACTAATTATGAAATAAATAAAACACTCTAAAAACAACTAAAAGTAATACGCAACACAGCTAACATCAAACGGACACATATGCTAAAGGTTAGCAGTAAACAGCTGATTCAGAACAACAACTCAAGTTGTAAGTCACAGATGTTCAAATTCAAAGATGCGTAAAATTAAAGTTATTATTCCAAAGACGATAAAACCTAATTTCTAGTGTAACCTGTATGTTTATGCATACGTTGCTATAGTTTCATGATAATCGGACGAATTTAAGTAACTGTTAAAAAATTTTCCGCGGACGTCCGATATATCGGACGTTGGAAGTTTTCGAAAAAACCATGACGTCCGATATATCGGACGTCGGAAGCGAAAGGGTTAATCTCTATCTCAAAAACTCTCAACCAACAATATAACAATTATTATACATATTATGGTTTCAACATATGATTAAATAAATATTAATTAACAACACATCTCTCCTTCTTTTTCGAATAAGTTCAATTTTCACGTAATAATCAGCATGCGTCTATTTTGGTCAACTACTCCACCATTCCCCATTTTTATCTCATAGCGATGTGGTACTCCTTTTATTTTCCCAAACATTTTTCCATACTCTCCTCTATCTTTCACCCATACAATGTCTCCCTCTTGAAGTTCTGGCAAGTCTTTGGTTTTATGTCTGAAATCATAATTTGTTTTACACCTGTTCTTTCTTCGCTCGTCATTCTTTTTGAACTCCTCCAGGTCAGGCCATTTCGGTTCTAAGTTTATTGGATGTATTGGTAAAGTTCCCCTAATTTGTTGCCCCATCAACAATTCACAAGGGCTGTATCCCAGCTCTGTTTTAGTGGTACGGTAAGCAAGTAAACCCAACTCCATATCTCCTTTTAAGATGATTCTTTTTGCTATTTTCACGATAGCCTCCGCAAACCCATTACTTTGGGAATACTTTGCACTACTAGGTACTATGTGAAATCCCCAAGCTTTAGCGAACTCCTTCATTTCGAAACTATAGACATTAGTTCCTTGGTCACATCGTACAACATCGGGAATGCCAAACAATGCAAATAATCTTTTTAAGTATTTTATGGCTGTATTTGATTTTAAATCACACTTCATGTTTTGTACATCAATATATCTAGAAAAATAATCTCCTACAACCAGATACCAGGATCCATTAACCTTACAGTAATCAAGACCCAGCACTTGCCAAGGTCTCTGAGGAACCGGAGTAGGCATCAGGGGTTCCGGTGGTTGTGTTCTCTGTTCTATGCAAGCTCTGCACTTTGAAACTTTATTTATTACATCTTGATTTAATTTATACCAGGCCACCATACGGTGCCCTTAGCTCTCCACAATGACTTCTTTTGACCACCATGTCCTTCATGTAGTTTCTCTAAAATTTCATTACGTAATTTGGAGGGAATGACGATTCTATGATCATACATCAAAACTCCATTATTTATCCAAAATCCATTCTTAAACCGGCTGTACTGAACACACATTGTAGGAATTTCCATCGGCCATCCCTTCATTATATACTCCTTTACCATTTGGATTTCTTCATCACCATCTTGGGCTATTTTTACTTCTTCCATTCTCCTGTCTGAAACATTTGGTTGTCCTACACACCTTACACAGATTTCCATATCCTCTTCTTCTCTTAATTCCTTATCACTATTTTGCAAAGGACTTCTTGAAAGAGTATCTGGTGTGTAGAATGCTTTACCTGGAACATACTCCATTATACACTGAAATCTCATAAGCCGCATTCTAAATTTCTGTATCCTTGGCGTCAATACACTTAAGGGCTTAGGTCCTAGAAGTGTCAAAAGTGGTTTGTGATCCGTCTGAACAATCACTTCTCCACCTATTAAAAACTCTTTAAACCGTTCACACGCCCACACAATCGCTAGTGTTTGAGGACCCACACAAATTGGGATTGAGGAAAACGCCCGGTCTTTGACCAAAGTTTTGGACGCTTTCTCCGCCATTGTCTACATTCCACAGGACAAACCGTACTTCGTTTGTAAAACTAACTTAGTTAATTTAATCGTTAGTGAATTTGCTAACTAGTTAAAGTTAAAAGTTAAACATCCTCAAAACTAACGAATAAGTTGAAAAGATAACAGAAAAACTAACGATTGAACTTAATCGTTAATTATTTTTAATCATTAGTCCCAAGCCTGATATTTGGTTAGTCATAAATTGTTTCGTTTTTATTTTGTTTCCTATTATTGTATTATATAGCTATACTGTTAGGGTTAGGATAACATTAAATTTAGAGTTAAGGTTTAAGCTATTTATGTTTTTATATTAGTGTTTATATTTTGAAGAATTGGGATTTTTTATTTTAAATTAATATTATTTGCTCATGCGCATATTAAGATTTATTTGAAAAGAAGGAACCTCTAAAACAGGCATTGCCTTAAGAGGTCCTAGTATTTTCTTGAAATATGTAATTTATGAAAGGTTTTGTTCTAGTAGTATAAGTTTTATTTTGTTAACAGAGAATTAAGAATAAACCTTTTTATGTTTGAATGTAATTATATGTATTTTATGTATATATTTCGAGAAAATAAATATATTCTTATTCTTATTCTGTTTCCCTCTCAATATTGGAATGCAAACTAATATTGAGAATATCCTTCTCAGTGTCTGACAAACTACGGGATGCATACTGTACTGGTTTCCAAACCCCACTGTCATTTTACTGATCTAGAACTGCCCCTAATCCAGAAAGTGATCATCAGCAGCTACTCTGGTCTTTCTGTTTGTTTCAAAGAACGCTAGTAAAGGAGGTCGAGTCATTATATACTTTGAAAACTTTTTTTTTGTTGGGTTTCCCAGATCCAGGTATTTTGTTTCCGTAGCAGATCACGTATAGGTTCTGTAACTGTTGCTAACTGAGGAAAAAATTTTGAGTAATAGTTACACATTCCTAACAGTCTGCGCACCTCCAGTACGTTTTTAGGGGCTTCAAGGTTCAATATAGCATTGATTTTATCATTATCCGGGCTGATCCCTCTGTTTGAAATTATATGCCTCAAGAACTTAAGTCTTTGGGTTCTGAAAATACACTTTGATTCACTCCCAATCAGGTTTGAATCACACGGGATTCAAAGTAATCCCGTGTGATTTAAGTTTGCTTAAAACAGCATTCAATCTACTGTCGTGTTCCTCTGCAGTCTTCCCATAAATAATAGAATCACCTAACAATGTTAACACCCCTTCCAGGCCTTGAAA
>JAQJVL010007219.1:0-25019 GCA_035578905.1 Stictocephala bisonia | reverse complement strand
CTGAATTGGGTAATTGGCCTGAGGTGCTAAACTAATTCAGAGCTGCCATGTTTATGTACAGGAACAACGTTTGTTTTTAAAATAGAAGGAAAAATCCCCCTCTCAAAACTTAAATTAATTATCTTAACAAGAGGATCAGCAATGACATCTATAATTTGCTTCAAAAACAATACATAAAAGCTATCAAAGCCGGATGACTTTTTATTTGCCATTTATTTAACAATATTTATTACTTCATAAACATTTGTTGGTTGGATAAAAATTGTACGGGGTACAGTTAAAAGGTTTAGGTCATTTACTGACGTTTTTATACTATCACTCAAGGTGGAACTACTTAAAAAGTTACGATTGAACTCATTAGCAATTTTCTTAGCATCCAGAACTACCTGTCCATTATTTAGAGTTATTTTATCAATGATTTTAGATTTATTCCCCATAATGTTATTAATCAGACGCCATTTCTCAGCAGGATTTTTACCACAGTTTAGAAAAAGACTTTTGTAATATTGTTTTTTTTTTTGGAGATCTAAGTCCAAAAATCTAAGCAGTTAAGGAGATCTAAGCAGTTAATTTTCTTTTGAAACGCATAAAATAATCTGGAAAAGGACTGTCATACGGCCTTTTTTTAGAATTTTATATAATTTATTTCTTTTTTTAATTCTTTGGAATAAAGAATCACTTAGCCATGGGCTAGTTTGTTTTGCTTTATGAAATTTTATATTAACCACGGTAAAGCTTGTATTTTGATTTACATAAAATGTTAAATTTCCATGAAAAATCTTAAACATTCCTTCTACATCGTCACCCTCTAGTAGTGAATTCCAGTCAAATGACCCAAAATCAGCTTTTAATTTGGTGTAATTAATAAATTTAGGATTAGCTTGATCTTTGTCATCTAACTGCTTGTTTACAACCCCCTGATACTTAAAAGTCACACCAACTGCATGATAGTCATTCAAATCAAGGTAAATCAAGATAAATATTCCCCCGTTTTAAAAGTATTTAAATATTTATATCTCACAAAAATGTGATCTAAACAGGTTTTAGATGTTACAGTCACCCTGGTCGGTACATTAACAAGGGAAACAAAACCATTATTACAGAAGAAGGATAAAAAATTGTCCTTTTCAGGGTTCTTAGATTCGTCTAAAATATCCACATTCGTATCTCCAGTTACAATAGCATTTGTCTCTAATAAAGATAAAACAAGTGGAATCTCATTAAGAAAGTATTTAGTAATAAAAGAGTGAAGTCTGTAAACAGCAAGGAGTGTGAAAAGGGTTTGATTGACCTTGAACTTGATAAGCGTGCAGTCTGCTGATAAGAGCTTACAATCTATCTGTACAGCATTGATGTTGTTTCTGACATATACCATCGACCCACCTGATCGATAAGTCTCATACAGCATGAATAGCATGTATAACCAGGGATTTGATACATTTGTACCTCAGATTTAGAAATCCAGGTTTCACTTATTACTATAAAGGTTGGCCCACCTTTAAAACCCATCAAGTAAATCTTTAGATACTGCAATAAACAAGTTAAAATTCTTTCTCAGGGTACGTATGTTAACATGCAGAAGATTTAATTCATTAGGTGTACAGCTAAAAATACTATTTTCTAGGGTGTAAAAATAATCATTATCAACTTGTATGCTATTTTTTATGAGGAATAGCTAATATATTTCAATTGCAATAGTTTTTAAATTGTTACATTAATTTATCTCACTTATAGTCCTGCAAGATTAATTAGATATATGTATGGACATCAACTTGTATGTAACAATTAAAAAACTATTGCAATTGAAATATATTAGCTATTTATTCCTCATTGGCAGAAATATTGCACATAATACTGTAGATATGCGCTGACCATATCAAGGATTACTCAGCAGAAATCATAACCATTACTGTGATTAGCTGATAACATTCTAGAACTAAAAATAGTCTTTTACAATTACAAGTTGATCTTAAATGATATCATGCTACAAGGCATATTATCTGTGCATTATACGAGGGGTATCCAAAAAGTAAGTTTCCATTAATTATGAAAAAGTTAAAAAGACTCAAAAAATAACTGAAACACATTTATTCAACTTTTTACATCATACCTTATTTTTCTACATAGTTACCATCCCTTTCTAAACACTCTTGGTATCTAGGAAGTAGTTTTTTTATTCCAGCATCACAAAATTCACCCGCCAAATTTTTAAGCCAAGTATCCACCTCATTTTGAAGGTCATCGCTGTTGGCCAATCGCCGACCGCCAAGGTGTCTTTTGAGCTCCGGAAACAGATGAAAATCGCTAGGCGCAAGATCTGGTGAGTATGGAGGATGACCAAAAACATCCCACTTAAATTTCCTCAAAAGTTCCATTGTTGCACGAGCAGCGTGTGGTCGGGCGTTATCGTGAATAAGCAGAACCGTGCGCGACAAAAGTCCGCGCCGTTTATTCTGTATTGCCCGCCGAAGTCTGGTGAGAACTTCACAATACCTTTCTGCATTTATGGTTTCGCCACGAGGAAGATAGTCAATCAATAACACTCCACGGCAGTCCCAAAAAACTGTAGCCATTACCTTTCCTGCTGACTCAAAAACTTTGGCTTTTTGAGGAGCTGCCTCTCCTTTTTTTTGCCACACCATACTCTGGCGTTTGGTTTCTGGAGTTGAGTGGTGAATCCATGTTTCATTACCAGTGACTATTCTACTGAAAAGGTTTTCATCTTCATCGTCAAACAATCGCAAGAAAGACTGGGCAGCAGCCATTCGTTGTTGTTTATGGGCATCGCTCAATAAGCGAGGCACCCATCTTGCACACACTTTTGCAAGCTGAAGATCTTCTGTCATGATATTGTGCACAGATGACCGGCTAACTTCAAAACTTGACGGCAGTTTACCCATAATTTCATCGAGAGTCACTCGCTTATCATTGTCAATAACTGCTCGTACAGCATTAATGACGTCTGGTTGCCGAGAACTGGCCGGTCGGCCATTACGCTCATCGTCATGAACATTTTCTCTTCCCTCCAAAAACATTGCACGCCAACGACGGACCATCTGAACGGACATAACATGTTCACCATACACTTGACACAACTGACGATGAATTTCAACGGCAGTTACGTTTTTGGCGGTCAAGAAACGAATAACACTACGGACTTCGCAACTGGCGGCAGAACGCAGTGGAGTCTCCATAATGTTTGGGCAGCAACTGACTGAGCAGCGTGACAATGCGCCAGTGACCGGCGCACCTGTTGCCAACCGAACCGCGCTAAATATCCCCGCCCACAGCTGCACCCTGTGTTACGCACGCGTCTTTTTACAGAACAGGGAAACTTACTTTTTGGATACCCCTCGTACATAACCAGTAATATGTAATATCATAAAAACACTCATTTCAGTGTTTTTAGGAATCCTGTCTATTTTGTTATGCAATATAAATAAATTGTATTTCTAATTAACATATCCATGCATGGAGCAGTTATAGTTAAAGATAAATAGTAAACGTAATGCATTTAATAAAACAATATTCTTATTTATTTGCATGCTCCTTATATGAATAATGTATTACATACAATACTGCTAAATCATATTGCAAAAGCATTGTGATAGACTGAAGGACATTGAGTAGTGCATAAATATATATTCTATTATAGGTTGAACCATTGTAAACATATAAAAAATACAAAATATTCAAAGCATGACTATATCAAATTGAAATAAAAATACTAAAAACCTACTTTGGGTTTCTAATCCCACTGCATATTAAACTGAAGATATCCATTATTACGATATTAGCATGCATGATTATAAAATTAAGAGTGAAATCATTCTGGCCATTAACACATTGACTGCAGACTACTTCTTTATACGTAGTGGTGGCGCTGCGCGCGTAGTGGACTACTTCTAAATTGTCGTCACCAAAATGCACACAAAGAACGGCACAACAAGCGGTGAGTGGCACAAGGTTCCCGGGCAATGGCTAGCCTCACCCTGAACCAATATCGTTGAAGCGGGAGGGGTACTTCTTTAGAAGTAGTCCGCTACGCGCGCAGTGCCACCACTACGTATAAAGAAGTAGTCCGCAGTCAACGTGTTAAGCAATATACCAGTAAGAATATCCAATAGCATTTTCTTTAGTTATGGAAACCTATTAAATTGATGCTTAAAACTATCTCTGTGCAACCACTTTGTAAAAATTTATTGTAATAGTAAACAATTCATAAACGCTCATGCATGTGCATAAATTAAAAATATAAAATTATATAAATTATTACAAAATTATCATGCTTGTTTATAAATATAATCAGTAAACCTAAACCTCTCACTCGCAATATACAAGCATACCATTGTTGAAACAAAAAGTATAGACTGAATTTTTAAAACTAAATACATTCCCATTACAAACATTTGTTTACCTAAATATAAAAAAACATAAATTAGTACAATACATAGGAATTTTGTGATCTCTTTAAATAAAATAAAAGAATATAGCAAAACAATCATAACCTGTCAAGCCTCAACCTCAACTCAAACACATTCGTCCCATGTAAGCCGAGAACAGTGCTATCATGCTAAAAAAATTAATTCTATTTATCTGCCTTGGTGTTGCTCGAATTTTTCCTATTCATAAGGCTAAAAACTTCATTGAAGAATGAACATTTTACAGATGCTGAGGTTATCAAACAAAATGTGACAAAAGCATTGAAAGACATTTCACAAAATGAGTTTTTAAAATGTTTTAAATTGTTGCATCAATTGTTGAGTCAAGAGTGATGTTACAGAAGGAGAGAATTTTGAAGGAAAATAGGTTTATAAGTATTTACCGTTGTTCAATAAATATATTTAAACTTATTCTGGTAACTTTTGGCTTTACCTCATAGATTTGTTGTTCTTTAGAAGCTAAAAAACTAGTATTTTCTAGTAAATATTTTTGGTCAGATTATTTTGGATGAACTGAACCTAACCTTTGTAATCTATAATAATAGACAATGCGAAAAGTCTAATGGTTTCGGATCTGTAAATTATCATATAGTGTACTGTTACTGATCTTAGATTTCCTTGAATATATACTCAATATGGTAATGGACAAAGTCACTCTGAGTTGGCGTTAGGTTTGTCAAGATAAGGTTACTTCTTCAATTTATCTTTGTTGCTTGTTGATTAAATGTTAGTGAGAGAGTTAGGTAGTTTTGCCCATAAACAATTATGAAGTTAAATGTGAAACAGAGCAAAAGTTTCTTAAGGTAACATTTTTTACTCTTTGTTTTTTATTACATAAATAAGAGGAACTGTTTACAGTAATGTTATATATTTTCTTATTTATTTTATTTCGAAAGACAATTATGTCTGACAAACCTGAAAAAATTGTTCTAGGGAGGTTATGTTTGTTTATTTTTTGTTGATTTCCTGTCTTCTGTCCATAAAATACAGCTCAACCATGTTACTAAAAAAGCATTTATTAATAAAGTCTTTCACCAAAAGAGTTCTTTGTCTCTAGACAATTGTTTATTGCCTATTACCAGCAATCAAAACAATTAACATACCAAACAAATATTATTTACATTAAATTTTAATAGAACTTTACATGATCACATGTGATGTATATCATAAATATAAACAATATAATTAACTTATTAAGTACTTAACGTTAAGTATAAAATGTCATCATAAACCAGATGGATGGAAATGAAAACATTGAAGACAGGAAAAGTATTGTCTGCAGCTAGTGACCAATGCTAATCAAACTGTCACAATTGAAATATCAAGCATCTACCATGTAGATGGTAACACGTGTGAATCCCTACTTAGGTATCTAGATAATTTGCTGCTTTTGCAATTGTTTCCAAGCTACTCATTATGGATGTTGTGAATAGACATTTTATCTGTTGTACAATTCACAGAGAGCTCAGTGACAAAAGATTATTGAAAGTGTTCTATCTTTTCTAGGAAGAATGTCTCAGCTTTAAAGACGAGTGTACAGCAGCGCAACAGGGAATCCTGTGTCAGTGTCGTGATTGTTCCAGTGATCTCTCCACTGAAAATAGTATTAAAACGTCTATTTCCAGACCTTTTGTGTGTAAAACTTGCAATATGACATTTGCCTTTAAGAATAGACTCAAAAGGCATGAAAAAACTCATTTAGGATTAAAACCCTTTCCTTGTAATATTTGTGCCGTGTCATTTACAAAACAGTTGACATTGAATCGGCATAAGTTAATTCAACACTCTTCTGAACCAAGCCCTTTTCAAGTTACTTGTAATATTTGTTCCAAACAATTATCTTGCAAAAGTGCTTTAAACAAACATATTCGTTATGTTCATGGAAAACAAGATAAATCTCTCCACCGAATCCGAATCCCATGTCCTCACTGTCCGAAAACATTAGCTGACAAGAAATCTCTGTCAAGGCATGTCAAAAAGCATTTACAAGATACAGAATATACTTGTGCTGATTGTAATCGATCTTTTTATAGCAAAAAACTCTTAGTTAGTCACATTAAATCACAGCACCTTCCAAACGAAATTTTCAACTGTGAAATATGTGGATATTCAACAAGCAGCAAGATAAACATGAGTCTTCATAAAATTAAGAAACATTCTGACTGGAGATATAGCTGTGATATTTGTGGCAAAAGGTTTCCTTTTAAGGTAAACTTAGAAACGCATCAAGTTATGCATTTTGATGATAAACCCTTTGTTTGTAAAATTTGTGGTAAGGCATTTAAGAGAGAATCAAATCTAGATCAGCATCAGTACACACATTCTACAGAGAGGTCCCACCTCTGTTCTGTTTGTGGACTGTCATTCCGGCTTAGGACACATGTGAAGCAGCACATGGCTGTCCACGGTGTGGGCAACAATCACAAGTGTTTAATTTGTAACAAGTTCTTTGCAAGAAAAGGAGAACTAAACTTGCACATGTCCAGCCATGATGTCCCTTAACACATTTGCTGCTGCAGTGATGGGGATAACCTTGTACTGGTGCTAAAATATTTTTTTACTATTTTTTACTTTATTTTGATGAAATAAGACAGTTTTGGAAAAAAAATCATTTTTAAGGCTTTTCAGCTGATAGTATGACGTCACAGCTTCCGGTAGCCGATAGACTCCCGCAGCACCTGGGAAGAGGTCCTATTGAAAAAAACATTTTACTTTCCTCTGTTTATTATTATACACAGTAAATGATTATAAAAAATCAACTTACCAATACATATATTCCAAAGCACTAGCATGAGTGGCCTCAAATGGCTGCAAAAAGTGAGTAGCCAATATCCTACTTTGAGATCAGGAACAGCTTTTTTTGAGAAATTTGTATAAAAACATAACTGTTTCTAAAGTTTTATAAAACACTACTATTTACAAAATATTTACATCCCTCCAACCACCACTCACTGTTTTATTTCTAACCGGTGTGCCACTTGTCAAAACAACGAAGTGCACACAGAGCTGGTCCGTTTGGGCACTGAACACAAAAATATATGGAGAAAACATTTGTTTTCCCTTCCTTTGAACATTGTTGGCATTTTCTTCGTTGAATTCGTTTCCTATCTGCAGATCTCTTTTGGATTTTCGATAAAACATGTCTCTTGTTGAAGATGGTCCAAAACTTCAAGCCTAAACTGGTATAGGGATTTATTTCTTTTTGGGTTGGCGAATTTGTGTAGTTTGAATACATTTATCATCATCATTTGAGTGATGTGCACAAACACTTTTTTGTATCATCGCAGGCTTTTGTGCTCTACTGGATAGTAAGAAAGCATTTGATCGTGCCGATCAACGCCTTTCATGTTGGCATTATACTTAATTATAGGGAGTGGCTTGTCCCGAGTTTGTTCTCGTTTGTTGATGGAAACAGCCATATCATTTTTGAATTCAGATGATATGTATGTCACCTGGCGCTTATCTCGCCACTTACCTATCATAATTCCTTCTGCTTAGCGCTCAATTACTTCCCCTTTCTTTAGTTTAGCATTTTTTACCTCGTCAGGTGTATGCAGCCTGTTACTTCGCAGAGTTCCTGTGCAATATGTCAGTTTTTTCAATAATTCCGAAGTAAGTGCAAAACTATTATAATAATTATCCATGTATAGTGCATGACCTCTGTTTAGCTTGCCTAGCATAAGATGTCGGACTACTTGACTGGCATGCCCTTTTCCCCCTAGTTCCCCTCCTTTTCCAGAATAAATGGTGAAAGAAATACACAAATCACCAGGTTCACACAGGGAATATAGCTTCATACCGTATCGGTGTCTCTTCCCTTTGATGTACTGCTGAAATACAAGTCGACCTCTCCACAAAATCATTCCTTCATCAAGGGACAGTTCTCGACTTGGATAATAAATGGAGGTCATTTTCTTGTTGAAATGATCTATTAGTAATCTTACTCTATGTAGTCTGTCATCTGCTGCTCTGGTATCATCGTGTTTGCTAAAGTGGAGACATCTCATTATGTTCAAAAATCTGTCACGACTCATTTGCTCCCGAATAAATGTAAAATTAAAGTAGCGACTTGTTTTCCAGTAATCGTTAAAACGATTGACTCTCACAGTTCACATGTGTATAAGAATGCCCAAAAAAATCTTTAGTTCTTCAACAGTTAGTTCCCTCCATTTATTTATTCTGGATTTCGGTGTTAGACTGTGCATGCCAAAAACTACCCACGCATAAGCATTAGTATATTCAACAATCCTTTCTAAGAGTATAATGTCGAACAAAAGCATAAACCAGTCAAAAGGACGATTTTCACCAGGTGTAGGCACTAATAACCTATTTTGACCAGTAAACGGTTTGTCTCATACCAACAGTATTATGAGGTCTCCAAGTAGGATTTAAAATGATATCGTCATCTTCAGACTCACTTTCATTTTCTGAGGATCCAGGCTCAGCATCCAGATCGGCAGCATCAAGGTCACTCGAATCATCACCAGAACTTGACTCTGAATACTCAACAACATCATCTGCATCTATATTTACATTTAAATCCGGGTCTCTGGAGGTCCCAGCCATTATTTTACAGATACACAACACTAAAACTATGTATTTACAATCATTAATTAATAATATAACTATCAGTAACCGAACTCCTAAACTGTTACACCGGAATAAAGGCACGAACACATCTACCACGCTGCGACAAAGACAAAGAACTGGGCCGGTCACTTCAGTTTGAAAGTCGACATGTAACGAATAGGACGGAGAGTAGCCGAAAGGCTACGGTCACACCCGAACCACCACCGGCCGGGAGCCGATCGGCTACCGCCACAGCGAATGTGTTAACTGCACTTGGCATTCAATCAATCGTTTATTGCCATGTTACATATTACAGTATCGACAAAGTCATTATACAGCATACATGCTAAGTCCAAAAATATATCAATAATTTCTTATTTCTATACACAAATGGAATCAAAAATGTCAATGTAAACTCTACAGAACATAATTGTTAAAACACAGATATATTATTAATGTTAAAAGTCAATGTTTTTCAAGTTGAAAAACTCATCAATAGAATAAAAAGGATTATTCAACAGCCAGGTATAAAGCTTTGTTAAAAATGTTTTCCCTGTATACTTTTCAATTACAGGTATAAAACAATTATATATCCTCAAACAAAAACCGAGTGACTATTAACTCTTATCACGCGGCATACAGATATATCAGTACAATGAAAATAGCTCTAAACGCGGCATACTGACATATCCGTATTGATGTATTTTTTAGGTTATTTTTATTTAATAGTACACTACATAACCGGAAATGGGTACAAAAGCCTTTAAATGCTTATTTATAGCCAACCGGATGCAAGCTGGTTTAATTTCACACAACAGGAAGTTAGAAACAGCTGTTATGCTATTTTCGTTGCCGTGACGACTGACGTATAGCGCGGAATGCGGATATAACCGGATCTCGCTAGACAGTTCGCCCGCCAGTGCCAGTGTCGCCAGTCACAGCCAAGAGTCTGTCTAGTTGACATCACTAAGCTTTTGTTTACATCGTTGTAGTTATTCTTTGGTTGGTTTGTTTCATTTTATTGTTGAGTTTTTGTTTCTACGTTGTTGTTGTTTTATTATTATGCATTATTTTTCACTGTGAACTGTAAATATTATATATAAATGTAAATATTGTATATTTAGTGAACAACAAACTTTAGCAATGGCGAATCCTGATGACAGTGACTTTGATGATTTTGTTATTGGTGCGATGGACTGTACTTTTTCAAGTGCAATAAATGAACATTCAGACAATAGTGACCTTGAAGACCTAATACTACATAATCAGCTTTCTGGAACTGAAACCGACTCTGAAATTGACGATGAGGACATTCAACAGGCAGCCCAAATACCGATGCACATCCCAGGTGTACCTAATTGGCTTAACGTAACTAATAATGACCCAGGGCCTAGTAATGTAATTCCTATTTCTAATGTAAATGCTGGGCCATGTTTGCCTTTACATTTCAATGAAAGCTCAGACCCTATAGAGTACTTTCAACTATTTTTCAATGATGATATTGTAAATTACATTTGTGATGAAACAAACTGGTTTGCAAATGTAAAAAAAAACAAAGCTGGTATTTCACCTAAAGCTCGAGTTCACAAATGGAATGATGTGACCCCAACTGAAATTAATGCTTTTTTGGGCACTATTATAAATATGGGCCTAATGCCTCTACCTAGCATTGAGTCATACTTTAGTACTACGTGGCAAGGAAACATCCCTTTCTTCCGTGATGTTTTTACAAAGGATGAATTCCTTAACATATTCTGGAATATCCATTTCAATCACCAGCAAGGCCAAGGTGATGCTAGGCCTAAAGATTTCCTCATAAAACCAATAGTCGATCACATGAAAAAAATGTGCAGTCTATTTTACATACCCTCTGATTTCGTTGCTGTGGATGAAAGCACTGTTTCATTCAAGGGAGTTATAAGTTTTAGAGTGTATAACCCTCTAAAGCCTTCTAAATTTGGGATAAAAATATTTGTTTTATCAGATTGTAAAAATGGATATATTTACAATTTTATCCCATACTATGGAAAACAGACACTATTGCCAGATTCTTCACTCCTAAAGACGACTCAAATCGTGAAAGTCCTTTGTGAATCAGTGATAATGAGGGATCCTTGTGCACCAACTTCGGGTCTGCATGTGTACACCGACCGTTATTACACGAGTCCAGAGCTTGCTGACGAGCTCATGAAAATGAAATGCAAAATAACTGGTACAGTTATGAATAATCGGAAGGGACTACCCAAAGGTCTAAAAAAAATCAGCAAAAATGAAAAAGGGGGACATTATTTCAGTTCAAAATGCAAACAAGTTAGTATTATCTTGGAAAGATAAACGTGTAGTGACGATGCTGAGCACTAACAGCAAAGGTAGTAAATATGACACAACGGAAGTTTTGAGTAAGTGGCCTAACAAACCTCCTACAAAGAAACCGAATGTAGTGCTTGACTACACGAAACATATGGGTGCGGTCGATCGTAGTGATCATTTCATTGCATCGTACCAATTTATGAGGCGTACCCGAAAATGGTATAGGAAGGTATTCTTTTGGACTTTGGAAGTGGCAGTTATAAATGCCTATTTATTATATAAAAGCGTGCAGGAAAGGAACCTAAAAAACCTCTCACTCATAGAGCTTTCCGACTCTCACTCGTCAAGTCACTGGTGTCTCAACGTACTACAACTCGACCTAAGCAAAAAAAAGCGAGGACGTCAAGCTCAGGGACCAGAACTGCAAAGACTGGATGGAAAGCTGCATTGCTTGGGAAGAAGAGAAAAGGGTACCTATCGGTGTACTGTCTGCCATAAGAGAGGGCTCCGCCGGGAAACGATTTATTTTTGCAAGACCTGCACGGAACATCCCACACTTCACCCTGACGGATGTTTTGAAGTGTATCATACAGTCCAAAACTACTAACTAATCCATTACTGTATTATAGTTTATTTGATAACATATAATGAGATTGTTTTTCAATTTATTTTATATTGTTTAAATTTAGACTAAAGTTATTGTACTAACTGAATATATAGCAGCGTATTCCATAAAATTGTTTTAATCATTATATCATATTACAAAATGTAAAATTAAATAAATTTTTATGAAATGGCTATTTTTATTACTTAAAGGTCCATTAAGTGGAAAATAAATTAAACTGTTGAAAAAAATTAAATTAAAAAAATAAAGTTAAATGCACGCTATTGAGACTTAGGCCAAATTTTATTCAGCGCTTTAAGGGTAATAGATTTACTCAGTTTATTAAAACCAATAATTTCTTGACTTTTTTGCCTTGTATTATTAAGATGTAGTATATCTTTATTATTAAAAACATAGTTAATTATATCATATATATATAGATTAATAATTTTCTGTAATTGCAGTTTAATGAAGATTGGCTTACAATGATCTGTGTTATGGGATTTGTTAATTATTCTTAAAACTTTGTTTTGATAGATAAGGATTTCCAAAATTCTGTTGGCATTACCCCAATATATTAAACCATACCTAATAATTGACTGGAAATAAGAAAAATAGGCAATTTTAACATAGTTAGAATCAACACAGGATTGTAGACGCTTCAATAGAAAAATTACCCTCGAGAGCCTACGACTCAAATATTCTACATGACAATCCCAGGTCAGGTGCCTATCCAGGAAAATTCCAAGAAATTTCACACTATTGGAATATGAGAAATCTGACGAATCATCCTCATCCGTATTTTTGGTACTAAATAACACATTTTGTGTTTTTTCCTGATTTAAAAGGAACCCATTGGAATTAAACCAATCAGATACAGTTGTCAGTGTACTCTTAGCTAACAATTTAACATCATTGAAGTCTTTATTAATATTTAAAATGGTTGTATCATCCGCATAGAGAACAGTGGGTGTCGGAACAGATGATGGAAGGTCGTTTATAGAGATTAAGAATAAAAAAGGCCCAAGCACTGAGCCTTGTGGTACTCCAAACGATACCGTAGCTTCTTGTGACCACAGACCATTAATAAGAACTTTTTGTTTTCTATTATTTAAATAAGAATGAAACAAATTTAGAGCTACGCTATTAATGCCATAATACTGTAATTAAGATAGAAGATCAGAGTGGTTGACACAGTCAAAAGCTTTGTTCAGATCGCAAAATGTGATCTGAGCAAAACATTTATCTTCAAAAGCTTTTTTGATTTCTCTTAAGAGTTTATCCATTGCGTGTGACGTAGATTTACCGCTCCGAAAACCGAATTGTGAGTTGCTTAGAATATTATTTTCCTCAAAAAAGGAACTAATCTGATCAAATACCAACATTTCAAACAATTTAGATATAATTGGAATTACTGATATAGGTCGATAATTTTCGGGTTTGTATTTAGAACCCTTTTTATAGACAGGACAAACACGTGATATTTTCAATTGATTTGGATAATATCCCTCCCTGATACATAGATTGATACAATTTGTTAATGGTTCAGCAATACTAATTATAATAGTTTTTTAAAGGTTGTTTGACATATTATATATATCATTGCTGTCTGACCTACTCAACCTCTTAGCTGCATTTATGACGTGATCAATAGAAATTGTTTTGAATTCAAAGTGTGCTGGGGGTACAGAGCTCTGTTGCAAAAAATCAATAGAACTATTTTTCGACAGAGAAATTTTCTGCTTAATGTCAGAGACAGAGGTAATGCAAAATTGATTAAAGGTGTCAGGAGTGAAAGTTAATCCAGCAACCTTTCTGTCTGTCGAAGAATTCTTCTTTATAACATCCCATGCAGCCCTACACTTGTCTTTGCTGTTCTCTATGAATCTAGTGTTATATGTCAGTTTTGCTTTTTTAATGGCCTGTTTATAATCCTTTTTTAATTTGAAAACGTAATCAGTCAATGCATGATCTTTATGTTTTTTTGACAGGCTATAAAAACACATTAGTCTATCTCTCATTTTCTCAAGGTCGTTAGTGTACCAACTGTTTTTTAACTGTTTCCTACTATAGTTGACTTTCTTAATAGAGGTAAAGTAATTTATATTGTCACATAATACAGAAAATAATAAATCAAAGATATTTTTAGCATCAGATTCTGAACATTTAGAGAACATAAGTTGCCAATTATAAGTGCTTAGTTTATCTGTTAAATCACCAAATACCTTTTTAAGAACTACTGGCTTAAGAGCATAAGTTATGTTTGCACTACTGGAGTTTTTTAATAAGTTTCTTAATTGAGGATTATTGATTTTAACTGAAAGAGCATCGTGATCCGAATAGGGGAAAGAAATCACGTTACATTTTATATCATGATTGAAGTAATTTACAAATACATTATCTAAACAGTTTTTTCCTCTAGTTGGATTGTTATTCAGACAGTAAAAATCGTGTTGCCTTAAAATATTTAAAAATTTATTAACAGTATTTTTTTAGTAGTTATATCAAAGTTTAAATTAAAATCCCCTCCAATAACAATAAAATATCCAGACCAATAGCCTAGGAAAGTTAAGAATTTGTCGAGTGTTTCCAAGAAAATATCTGAGTTACCCGCAGTCGAATGATGAGTTTCATTGTTTTAGGCAGGACACTTCTGAGTTTCATTGTTTTAATAATAGTGGCCGAAGCCTCAAAATGAAACTCTCGGCAGCATTCAGCTATGTCCAAAGCCTCAGCCTGTAGCATGCTTTTTATGAATATCAGACTTCCGCCTCTTGTGTGATTACACCTACTAAAGGCACTTACACAGTAGTAGTCATCCGGATATGAGAGCATGGCCTCCTCGTACTCTAGCCAATGTTCAGACAAACATTCGATTTTTACATCAAAATTCTTCAACAAAATGCTTTCTAAAACTAGGGTCTTGTTTTCCAGGCCCTGAATATTTAAAAAAATTATCTCAAAATCATTTTTTAACTGATTTATAGCATTTGTGTTATTTGTCTTTTTATATTCAGAGTGATTCACAGATAAACCAGCAGTGCTAAATACAAATTAAACTTTGGTTACAAGGTACAGAACTAGAGCTAATATCACCAACACTTATCACCACTGCTCTGCTTTAGCGCCTCACTGAATGTGAGGTCGCCTGGAACTACCACAACTTTCTGACACTGGTCTTATATCACTGGCGCAATTTCATCAATCAGGGATTTCTCTGTCGCTGGCAAAGTGAGATTTTTAGTTGTTGATTCAGCTCCATCTAGACCATCATCGGCTTCCAAGGAATGTTTATTGCTCTGGGACAAAAAAGTGGCAGGTCCTGATGATTCACCACATATGAGCTCTTTCATTCGCAGCAAGAAGTCATCATGAGATTCTACATTTATTGGTATTTTATAGTATTTCTGATGGTATGACACAATACTGACTTTGGCCTTTGTACAATGCTGAAATGTTAGTATGTTGTTAGCAAAGTGTGTCAAATCAACTCTATCCCTAACACAGCCTATCGGGGAACATATGAGGTGTTTAAGTCCATTTTTCTTGAAGTTCACAGTCAAGTCGTGGAACGCAACATCATAATCATGTTTAGTTGGCTTGCCGTAGAATCTGTCCTTAGTAACTAGACTAAACACAGAGGCTTTGTTTCCACCATACTGAAGTGCAAGACGGTTGGTAATGAGTTAAGAGTTGTTTGGTCTTCCAAAAAGCTGTCTGAAAACTAACGCCACCCCTGCCGACATGTGACGAGGATCATCAAAGTTTGCGGAGGTACTGTTAGCGAAACCAATTGTTTTGTCATCTCTATAGCGCTTAATTACCTCAACCATGTGTGTCTCAGTTATGTTTATATGCTTATTGTCCTGTGATAAAATTCCTTGACCATTCAACAAGTTCTCATTTGTTTCTCTGCATGTAACATACTGCTTTTCATTTATGCTTTGCACAATGATGATTTTAAAGGCAAGCTTCTTCCTCCATAACTTAAATGCATGCCATGTTGTGTAAAATGATGTCTCTTAAATAAGTCAAAGTCAATAAGATCAACATTTTGCATTCTTGAGACCAGTTCTCTGATGTAGTTATTAACTACAGCTATATCATAATGCACTATATCAGTTGGCTGTTTATCATAGCGGAGAGGTATTGTAGTGATGCATACTGTTCTAGTTTTACTAATAGAGTGTAGTTTGCTTTCCAAATGGTCATATATATAGTTTGTATGTCCTTTCAACATGTCATTAGTCCCAGCTATCAGAATAACTGCTTGATGTTGAGACCTGGCAGCATGGCTATAGATATGCTGACAAGCAGCCCCAGCTTTAACTAGTCCATCCATATAAACCTTTCGATTACTGCATAAGCCAACAATCTCTGGAAGCCCTCTTCCTTGGCTATCAGCAAAGAGGTCAACTTTTACTTGTACTTTTTCAGGATTGCTGGCAAAAAGCAGGTTTTTTGTTCTTTTACTTTTGTTAGTGGTTTGATACATTGTGATTTTGACTAGTTTGTTGTCCTTGATGTATCCCAGATAATGAAGCAAACTTATTTGCTGTTTTGATTTCAAATTCCTTATTAGCATTCGAGTGTACATTTTTTGTTTTATGTTTTGGATATTTTACTGTTTGCCACTTTTCTTTCATTGACTTAATGATGTTACTATCAGAACTTACCATCAAACAATTCTGTTTTGATTTATTACAATCTGACTGTGGATGAGGGAATTCTGATTCGAAGGACTTAAACATTAGATCAGAGATTATTTGGGGGTTCAATTGCACATGTTGATAGTTGTGCCATAAATATGTTAGCTGTGCTTTCTTTGTGATGATATCTGACTGTTTGATGGTGCACAGAAGTTTACTATCAGCTTCTCCCAAAGAATCCAAATAATTACATTTAATAAGTTGTAGGATTTCAGTAAAAATTATAGCATATACGCCACAGTCAACTGTGTTGGGTTGTTTGGGAACTGTGACGGCTTGTAGGGGAATTTCAGTTTCCATTTTCAGATACTTATGAACTTTATTTATTATCTGTTGAGCATGTTTATGATTGTATGTTCCTTTTGAGTCAAAATAAAGAAACTTTTGCAAACTCTTCACAAACACCAATAGACTCCAGTGCGACCCTTCTGTTCTGTAGAGGTTTTGAGTGTCTTCGGTATCATTTCAATTCATGTTGTGCTATAAATCGTGAATAGGAAAAAATATATGTGTTTTTCACACAGTTTTAATGGCTCAAGAAGATGGTCAGTATCCTGAAGGCATTTTATTGCGTGTGTAACCACGATGTTCATAAGGAGAATAGTTTTATCGTGGCGCAAGAAAGATGTTAACATATCGTAGTACACCTGTATTGTATCGTCTGTTATCCATTTATTTTCTAACACCGATAAACTGATAGATAATTTTTCATCAGTATTAGTTTGTCTGTTGCAATCAGGCATTTTTACAGTTGTATTTGAACAGTCTGTTTGTACCGATGTGGTTTGATATACTGGTAGTTTACTTGATACCTTTTTAATAGGTACTGGTGCACTTAAAGTTACTGCTGTTTTGTTATGCATCATTCTGGCTTTGTGATTATTTAATGGGGTTTTCTGTTCACACAGGGGTGATAATTTATTTAGGTTTTCCTGTGATTTTTCTATTTCCGTTAGAGCAGTTTTGTATTTTTCTTTGTGCCTTTTTGCAACAGATTCTAGTGAGTATTTGACCTTATTTTGTTCATTGTAATGACAAAAATGGCAATCCCACTAACCAGTGCAGTTTCATTAGTTGAAAAAAATGTGACTTCATATTTATTTTAATTTTTGTATTTTTCCTTGTCAATACTAGATATTTTTGCTGGCCAGAAGGGAAATCTTTTAACTTTTGCAAAAACTAAATTATTAATTTTAAAATCAATTTTGTCTGAGGACTTGGTAATTTTTTTTAAAATGTTTTAAATATATATATATATATATATATTTCCCCGAATCTAATACGAGTTTGCAGTATTGACAGATACAGACTATTTTTGTTTACTACTTTTTTTATAATATTTTTATTCAATATAGAATAAATAAAATATAATACGACCTCAATCTATAGCCAAGAGGTATAATTTTACCTTGTCAATTAAATGGGCTTCCTGATAAGAACAAGGTGAAGGTCACTAGGCCTGTTACACTGACTGATAACACACACTCATCAGTCTAACTGGATAGTTTGTACAGTGACAATGTGAATCCCTTCCTCAATGTCAAAATATGTAAATTAAAATATAGTAAATATGATTAAGTACTTTTGGTTAAATTCATTGACAACATGTTTAGTCCTGGGTTGTTTTGTGACCAATTATGCTTATTTTTAATTATATCAACAAATTAATTTAAAACTAAAATTTTCATGTATCCAGGTAAGCATTGTATTTTTAAGTAGTATTTCCTATTGAAATTTTCTGATCTTGATGTTATAGTTTATATTATAAATATTACCAACTTATTAAAAACTTAGGTTATAATTGGCCTGTTATTTCACTTTATAAATAATCTATTAAAAACACTACTAATTTTGAAATGTATATTATTATTCAATAAAGCATTGAAAAAACTCACTCTTCAGATAAAACTTTAAATTAAATAATCACTTTGTCACTTAATAGAAACTATTTTAAATTGGACTTGTCACTAAGTTGCTTGTAACTAATTCATGTTTACACCAGTTATCAGTGGCGTAGATAAAAATAATGTTTGGGGGGGTCCTCCAGGGGGCATAGGGGTATGGAATATCTCACATCAAAAAGGGGAGTCCTGAGGCACACCCCCAGAAATTTTGTAAAAATAAATCGCTATTTTAGTGATCAGGAGAACACGAAAACATTCATTCAATGTGGAATGCAGAGTGCGATGTGTCATGTGATAGACTGTGAGACTATCCCTCTTCTAGGAACCAGTGTTACCAGACTTCAAACATAAAATTATGGGAGCTAGAGGTTAAAATTATGGGGAAAACTGTGAAATTGAACACTTTTCAGAAAGGTAAATTACCAATTTTCAACAAATTAATCCGTATCAATAAATCGGTGTTGCGCCTTTATGTTCAATACTATTAACACATACAAGTATTTTCATTTCATACTAACAGAAGATTTTTTTAGCATAAAATATTAAAATAAAAAATACGTCAGTACAGTAGTACGAGTGCTTTGTACTGCGTCGCTACAAAAGTATGGTTACCACTGTCTGACAACAATAACTGATTAGAAGGAACGAAAATGATTGTCAAACAAATAGATAGAGGAATAACAAAGAATGAAGGGGTCTAGCTAAACAAGGTTAAGTTCTGGTCTAAGTATGACAAAGGGTACCCTGTCAGGCTGCATATTAAAATCAAAATCAGTGGTCTTTTATCGTCGCACCAGAATTATCGTTTTTTATCGTACATTATGGTAATTTATCAGCCTATTACAATCGTACACAATTAATTTTGCATCGGAATCTTCAGAATTGTTATACAACACCTATAATTATCGTACCCGATAATTAACTCAGCTAGGAATTAGTAAACTAACTTACTGTCAGATCAAAAAGTTGAGATACTCGGGTTTGAACATAAATTGTTTGAAAATTATAAGTCAGAGGAAAACAAAATTACCATCAACATTTTTTTATCTCTATGTGATTATGAGAGGTAGTTTTATATTTTTACCTTTTCACTACTTTTAAAAAATCGTAATTATTGTGGAAAAAACACCATTTTTTACATTTTCAGAAGATTTGTTGTTTGAAAATTCACTATAATACTTTAATAGTGTGTAGGTACTTCAATTGAGATTAAACATACGAAGTTTCACAAATTTTCAGTAGCATAAAAAAAATTCTGTTATCAATTTTCTAAGGTGATTGAAAAGGATTATCCTCGACATTCAAAAGGAATACTATCTTGAGACAAACGGTGGTTTCAGGAGTCTGATGTCAGTAACTCGAATAAATATTTATTTTTACTGTATGAATACTGATTAATTTTACATCTCTTTATTAATTTTTAAGGTGTCATGTGCACCGGACCGTGTAATTGCAACCTTCCCTAGCCGCCCGGCGGGTGAAACTGAATGTAACATTGCAGCGTTCTACCAGTTGGCTAGCCTCTTCCAACCAGGTGGTTGTGGTAATTGAATAAGTAATGCTTGACTTTCTCAATACACTTAAATATTGGACATATAAATCTCTTTTATCTGATATGTTAGTATTAAAAATCAATTAATTAATTAACAAAAACATCTCCTATCACCATTCATTCCAGTGGCAGGTTTTAAAATGTTTCTGTTTACAATATGTAAAGCTAACTATTTACAATTTATATATAGATTAATACTATTTATAATTTACAATGTATACAATCTTGTAGGTTTTTACTTATTTCAAAATTTCAATCACTATCCTCACTGAACATTAATTCTGTCATTCTGCACATCTGCACCTGCCAGGCGGCCAGGGAAGGATGTGATATTTATACACGGTCCAGTGCACATGACATCTTAAAGATTAATAAAGCTATATAAAATCAATCTGTATTCATAAAATTAAAATAAAGATATATTCGTTTTACTGACTTCAGACACCTGAAACCACCGGATGTCTAAATTCGTATCACTTTTCAATTTCGAGGAAAAATTACTTTAAAAAATTGAAAAGAAATTTCTTCAAGCCACTGAAAAAGTTTGAAATTCGTATATGTAATCTCAATTGAAGTACCTACACGCTATTAAAGTTTCAGAATGATCTGATCATTATTTGTATCATAGTGAATTTTCAAACATCACATATCATTTGAAACTGTAAACAATTTATTTTTTTCCCCATTCTATGGAGGGAGGTGTATTTTTCCCACTCTATGATTTTAAAAAATCGTAAAAACTACCACTCATAATTGCTTAAATAGGTGAGAAAAATATTGATGGTAATTTAGTTTTCCTCCACCTTATCCTTTTCACATATTTGATGTTCAAACTTGAGTATCTAAACTTTTTGATCCGACAGTAGCTAACACTAACAGGGAGTAGGGGCCAACATGGGACGTAGACCTTCTGGTCTATGGTACTGCCGAACGTGTATAAATTCAAAGCCTTCCCGCCCACCAACCACGCGGCTTAACGGCACGAATATAATCGGTAAAAGACGAAACAGTAGGAAGGCATGAACGTTTGTAACAAGTTATTGCTATCAACTTCTCGCCAATAGAATGAGCCTATTAACTTTATTGGCTTTAGATATAATACTATTGACGTTGTAGTGATTAAACCAATAAAAAACATATTAGAAACATTATTTAATTTAACGGCAATTTTTAATTTTTTTTTAAAGCTTGGGGGGGTCCGGACCCCCCCTTATGGCAATAGTAAAACGCCCCTTATGGTTCTATAACGCCAGTTATAGAATAAAATCTAACCACCATTATAGAATAAAATCTAAAAAAGTACTGAGGCCTCATGTTAGATTTGTTCTTTACATACCATAGATATTGTTATAGTTTATCAATAAAAATTTGTCATATTTAACTACAATCAAACCTCTGCAAGTTACAAGAATGAACAAGTTGTTGGTTGCTGTATTGGGCCCTCATAACCTCTAAGGTGACGTTGAGGGCTGGATTCTTTTGGAAGTAAGATACCAGGACCTTTTTAAAAATAATTTAAAGTGGTTTCATAGTTACATTTTCAATCCTCATTTATATAATTTTGCAGTACAGTGTTTAGAATTGAAATTAAATTATTGTCTGAGAAATTTTAATTACAAAACTGATAAATTTGGTTAGTAAAAACAACGAACTACCGTTTTAAAGCAGTCAAAACAGTCAATAGTTGACGTAAGGTTCATGTAGCAACCTGAATACTAGTCGGCGGCGCGCCAGACTTATGGGTATGTTAGAGTAGCAAATGTCAGATTATAGTGTTAACTGTAATAATTTTACAATATGGGCTAAAAAGCTATATATATCAATGTATTAATTACTACAAGAAATCTAATCCTCTTACAAAAGCTGGCCTCACCATGCATGATGCCCAATTACAAAATATTTGTCACTAAACCCAAAACTTTATTCATTATTCATCTTCAAGACGCCGATCGTAGAGATATGGGGAAAATGAGGAGTGTGATGAGTGTAGATGAACGAGTGTAGTCATTGTTACTATCTGAGTTCGACTTAGCTCAGAAAGGACTATTTATTAATAGGCCTATAGCCAGGGCAACTATGGGACCTAAAGCTTTACGTGGAATCCGAACCTTGTAGTGTTGGTCTGATTTTCAGCAAACTGACAAGTATGACACTCAGTTCTCTTCCCTACACAACATCTGGACCTTGACTACCATTCAACACGGACACTCCAGACTTCTCTAGTAGTGTCTACGTTGATGACAACCATAGAGCGAACGCTGTATCGTTATTAAGAGAACCGAACATGGAACCTATCGCCTACAATCTCCCAAACACTTTGTCCTCAAGTAGCTGGGTTACAGAACTGCGCCACCAGTTATTTATTTAAGTTATTTTTTATTAACTTAAAAACAAATAAAACACTAAAACCTCATTGGTTCTCCATATTAAATATTTACAACATAACATTCACATTGAAGAGACTATATATTTAAAGTTACAATGAATCGATCTTCTTGTAATTAAAACAGATATAATTAATTATAAACTTCTGCCATGAAATACTAATTGTTCAAAATATAACATCATTGCAATTTACAAAGTTTTATGGTGCCGTGAAGTCCAAACCCCCAGTGAGTGTACTATAAAGGATCACAGACGCGTTGAGATAAGAGTCTCTTTGGTCCTGGTACAAAGAGGTTAGGCCAGCCAGCCAGACTACCATACTTGGGAAAGTTAATGATTTTTTAAAACTGGATAAAGTTACAGTTAATCCTATAAAGAAATAATGAATTGAAATTAAATGTTAGGGTAAATTGAAAATAACTGTAAAATTAAAGTTTTACAAAATTAACTGAAATTTAAAGTTAAAAGTTAGTTTTTGGCACAGTAAAATATATACAAACAAATGTTTAATCACTATATTTTATTATTTATATTATCTTAGATAAAAAGACTTTATCCACTATATTTTATTATTTATACTATCTTATATAAGAAGACTTATTATATAATACATAGTACAATTCAAAAGGGTACTCATAGTGTGTAGCCCTACCATTTGATTGGTGGATGAGGTGTTACCAACTGTAGAGCACTTGAACACTAAATTGTCACTTCTGCTTCTATTATATGATAAAATGGTGTAATAATGTTTATTGTTCTGCTGCTTAGGTGGAAGAAGGAGAAACAGGGTTTATCTTATATTTAGATTAGGTTGGTCTCTAGATCTTGTGATCCATTGATGAGCAATTTCCATTCTTCTAAGTTGAGAGCTATTGTAGTCTGTAGGGAGTGATCTGATAACTTTAACAATGAAACATTGATCAAAGTTCTGATTGTGGCTCATGCTATGGGATGAAACAGGTTTTGCAGGGTCATTTATCCTGCAATTTTGTCTATGTCCATTCATACGTTGACGGAAGGTTTCTGTGGTTAAGCCCATATATTGAAATGGGCAGAAATTATATTAGAGTTGATAAAATGTTACTGGAGTCACAGGTATAGTTACCATTAATTTTATATTGAATGGAGGTGGAAGAGCTCATAAATGTAGTGGCTAGTTTATGAGTTTTAGTTTAGGTAGTGTTTTACAGCTTTTCTTATTGAATGGAAAAGAGCCTTGAGCTGTAGATGATGACCTAAAAGGTGTGGTGAGATTAGGTAATTTTGGGTGAACTAAGATCTGTTTTAAATTTTTGGACTGCCTGAAGGTAACATTAGGAGGTTTGTTTAGAAGGTCTTTTGTATGGGGTGAGGCAGTAAAAATGTTGAAGTCATCTTTAAGAATACTATTTAGCTTTTGTAGGCCTTAGTTGTAGGTGGTAACAAGAGGTAGGCTGGGTGGATTTTTTCGGACTAATGTTTATTAGAGGTTTGAGCCAGTCTAATCTGGTTTTTAACAAGGTTTTGAGGATAACCACTTTTTTCAAAAGTATTGTTAGATGTCTGTTATAAAGTTCTAAATTCTCAAGGTTGGAAATTATACGTTTTACTTTTATTGCTAAGCTATATGGAAGTGAGCGTTTAGTAACATTCCCTGGAGCGTTTAGTAATGGAATGGAGGCCTTTCCTTTCATTACTACTGAAATCTTAGGCCCAGTGCCCCAAATTTAACTTGTAATTTTATTTATATAAATGTCTGTAATCTTAAAAATTATATCTTTAATTTGATTCCTAAATACGTTTTTAAAAAATCTACTTAAGTCATTGTAATTAAAGTTGTACATTTTGAACCCTGTACAATTAAACATCAATAACTATTTTATAGGAAATTCTTGATAACCCAACATTCCTATTACTCAGTGGAAAAAAAATCGCCAAATTATATTGTGAAATGTTGACTCCTGGTGGTTTTTATCAGTCTAGAGGTGATAAGGAAGGGTCACTGACAAGATAGCTGATAAGGTATTAGCTAAACAAAGATTGAACAAAATATTCTCCATCTATAGGGAAATGGAGGCAGATCAATTCATACTTTTTTCGATAAGGCAATTCTGTTTATTAGATGTTTAAAAATTAGCCGTTCTATATGCATGTTCTATAACTATATGGAAATGATTTAATTAAACATGATTAAAACTACCTAAATCATGAATAAAATACAATACTATCAATGATATTATTGATATTACTATGAAACATAGTATTATCTTTTCTTTTCAATGGCGCCGATAGCAGAAAATGAAACAGAACTAGACGTAGGAATTGTTACTTGAAATATATCCTGCAATCTTGGGGGTAGTTTATTCTTTTGTGTGTTATTCATATAATGGATTTATTTTACTAAGGAAGTCTAATTTAAAGTAAAGTAAACATTTGGGGAAATGTTGGTTTTATTCACCATTAAAATGTTTTTCCCAATTACTTTTGAACAGTACACTTTAGATCTGTAACTATGCATGATCAACTACTTGTAAAACTATTGACAGCATTAACGTCAAAATACAA
>JAQJVL010007218.1:0-25025 GCA_035578905.1 Stictocephala bisonia | reverse complement strand
CATAATGGAGAAACTATTTTGTAATTAGGTATTTTAAAATATTCTATATTTTTACTATCCATCCAATGCTCACAGATACATAGTACATCTATGCTATATTTCAATATACATTAGTTCTCTGTTATCCGAGGTAATTGGGACCGAGACCAACTCGGATATGTAAAAACTCTGATAATACGGAGGTTGTGGTAAAAATAATGTAAAAGCCACGAAAAAAGTACAAAAATAGTTTAAAAACGCAAAATATTGTAAATGTAATTACAGTCCTGTAAAAAATTAGAACATCAGGTTATGTCTTTTAAAAGTTGTATTACCGCAAGATGACAAGAAGTTGGGAATAAGTATTCCATTTTAAAACTCTACAACAGTTGATAAAAAACTACAATAATAGAATTTAATAGTAAAAATATAATGTAATGTCCATAGCATTGGGAATGGGCAATTTCCTCTAACGTTACATTTGTTGACAACGAAACCTTTTGTATTTCATCTATCTATGGTCCACGGTAGTATTCCTGTCTTGGCTTTATGAGCAAGGTACCTTTCAGTCCTATTACTGAACAAAATTATCGTATTTTTATCCTGTCGTTTAATGCAATCTGCATTAGTCTCTTAATAGTTCAGGGAACCATTTAACATTTTAACGGAACAAAATTATCGTATTAATACCACGTTTGTCGTACACATTGGTGACGAAAACACTGATTTGTTCCTAATTTCAATTTGGTTATAAGCAACTGTCAACCATTTACCATTCATATCAAAACACTTGAATAAAATATTGAACAATAACAGTAACAACAAGAAATTACGACAATATTTCCAAAACTGTATTGTAAAATAACAAAATTCAACACACTAAAACGACTACATTTAGTGCGAGAGCAGTCGACTAAGCCAATGGTGTCAGGTGGCGATGTGTCATGAGTGAATGCATTTGGATGGGAAAATTATTCCTATAGTAGGGTACAATATCATAAATATGTCTCGTGACGGCCCTGCAGAACCTTAACCTAGCACCAACAGACAGTAGAGACAATGATTACTTGTCAAACGATTATATGATGTGCCACACTATAGTTTTCCTTTTATTGTCTTTATAAAAAATAAAAATAAACAAGCTTTATGTTTATTTTTCACTGTCTGATAACTAGCTCGGTTAACCGATATCTACTGTATATAAATTTATTAGGTCTACTTTTTTGATCAGGCCTTCTATGTTCCAGTTAAAAATTATTAAGTTTTTCCAATTTTCAGTTTCAATATATTTAATCACATTTATTTAATTTGATTGTATATTTAAATAATTTTCTTGATATATGTGCTTATTTAATTCACTAATTAGGTGGTAATAGCATCAATTAAAATCAATGTGAATAAACATATGCTGATCATTGGTAATAGTTAACAAAAATGTTTGTATGGTCAGAAATATCTCTATTAGGGTATTGTAGTAACTACTACAAGGTAGTAATTAGTAACAAGGTAGTAAGTCCTTTCTATTTTGACTTCAACATGCAGGTTTATTTAATTACACAACACTTTAGGCCTATCACCAAGGACTATGCAGAAGTATTAAGCTGAACTCATTCCCAGAGGGATTCTGACTAAAGATAGTTGTTTTGTGTGTTCATACCTTGAGGCAGTAATGGCAAACTAAAGTAATGATAGCATGATCAGGAGAAAAAAACTTTGGACATAGGTTTATTTGACTGGAAATTGTATTTTTTTTTCTTTTTTAGAGTTACAAGTACCAACAACAAGTAGCAACTAAAAAAACTGCTTAGGACAGTGTAGTCAAAGCATTTTATTAATAACATAAAAAGTAAATTTAATTTTATAGTTTTGATAAATATAAACACAAGTTAAAACCAAAATCGATTAAAGTTTATTGGAAATGGTAATATTAAAAACAAAGCTTGATCTCTTAGTTGTTGTAATATCTTAAGAAATAAATAAATACAAAAGAAGAAAATACATTTTCACAACCATTAGTTTCAAAGTTTACCTAATTCAACATACATTCTGTCCTGTTCAGCACTATTTGAGTTACTTGAACTGCCTGCGAGTGAAAGAGTTGGCTGGAGCAGTGGATAGTTTGCACCACTTCTTTGATCGTAACACAACAAACAGTCAGGACAAGGAGGCCAAAGGTTACCGCTACGCATCTCTCAATCTGGCCATTCTCCATGCCCAGTTTGGACACAAGTAAGTCCTTTTAATACTGGTTACTTTTAAACCGAAATGTATATTGTATACAAACTATTATAACTGATACAAATGTTTATTATAAAGTAAAGTAATAGAGTAATTTTAATTCAGTTTATTTAATGTTAATATTTGTAGCCTTATTATAGCTACTATTTATTTTTGATATGTTGAACAACTTAAATGAGAGATTAAAATAGAACTTCTTCAATGATAAAAATTTTTCTTTATTTTTCTGCTTATAAATAACTTCAACAAATTAAACTGGTTTCTTCTTAAAATAATAATGAAAATAAAAAAATCTCTTCTTTTATTGACTCAATGGAACATAAATAAATTAAAACAACTCTTCCAAAATAATAAATTAAATATCTTCAGACCAGAACCTTTTTTATTTATTTGACTTTTTTTTAGTAAATTTCTTCAACTATTAAATTAAAAATTTCAAAATTCAAACTTGTAATAAATTTTCTAAATTCTTTAAAATTCTATAAATTCCTTTAAAATTCTTTAAAATTTAAAATTGTTTAAATTCAAAATTGCTTTAAATTTCAAAATTATAAATTCTTTAAAAATTGTTTAAATTGCCTCCGGGAAATCTGGAACCAAAAGAAATAACCAGCTTTTAGTGACTTGAAACATTTTTCCTTTTACTTACAAAGTTTTAAACAGAAATCAAAACACTCTAAAAACTGTCACTAGAAGAGTGACTTCAAACCAGAAACAATTTTAACCGCGCATGCTTGGTGGATCTTACCCTATCTACTAAAACCCTACTGAAAAACCTAACTAAAGAAAACTTGTAAAAATTACTTACGTAGCTGTCCTGGAGGTTTAAATCCAAAAGTGACCACAACAAAGCTCGACCGGCATACACCCTCTCACTCACACGCGAACTAAGAAAATTGCCGTAAACGGTAAAATAACACCGAATGGTTAAAATCGCCGAGTTCTCGAAAGAGGAACGTACGTGGTCACACTCTGGAAGATATCGCAGAACTCCTCGAACGCACGCAAGCTTCGACCCATGGACTTACCCCCTCTTAACTCTAGAAGCAAAATCAACAAATTAGAACCCTCTAAACCAGGACATCTGAACAGGTAAGGCTCACCAAACATGTAGCCTTCAGAAAACATGTCGCATGAAATTGACAGGAAATTAACAGACGTGAAAATACTGGTTATTTAGCTAATTTATATGGGAAAAAATTACTTTTTTATTTGAAAGGGGAAGATTCTGAATTTTTCTCAAAACTTGGAGAATTTATATCGAAAACTTTTGGTAAACAAACCCAACTCCTAAACCTCTCAGTTTCTTACAATATTTAACATTTTCTAAATACAATTTTCTAATTTAATTATAATGAAACAATTAAGAACTGTTACATTATTTTCCCACTTCAAAAGGAAAAAAAAAAAAATTTTTTTGTATTTCATCACATCTTCATCACACTATCATTCACTATCTTCATCACATCTCTAAAAGGACTTGATATTTTTCAACCTTAACAAGAATTTTCCAAATCTACCCTAAACTTTCCTTTTCCAGATCTCCAAAAAAGATTTTTCTCTTATACTACCATATTACAAACTACTATAACATTTAATTCATTTTCAACAGTCACTTGATAATCGGGTCAAGAGCACGAGACCACTGTTCATTGTTTACAGGCATTGTTGTCCATAGCCCATTGTATTCACTCCAAACAGAAGAACGGGACCAGCAAGCATGCCCCCATCCCCCACAGGTGACTCTCCAACAGCTGACTGCTTGGCCGATCAATTCTAGACCGGTTTTCATTGTCCTTGGCTCCCTACTACAGTCCTCAGGAAGAGTTCCACATAAACAACAGTTAACCAAAGTGACATTAGACAGTGTTGACATATAACTCTCTGTTGCGTGTTCCGTGTGATGCAGTGTAGAGTGGATCGGAGAGCTAATCGAATGAATTCTTTTATTTATTTCCCCATTACAATGAAGTGCTTCAAAATGAGTGCTCATTGTCGTTCCGTTTGGTAAAAACCAGGTTTCTCGCAGTCAATAAGTGCTTGGAAACAAAAGAAGAAAGAAAAAAAATTGGGTGCGTAAGCCCACTCACATTAAAACAATTCACCAACAAATCAAGATTCAAAATTTTTCCCATTTGCTTCTCCTTTCTGTGTTGTGTTTGGTTCTGTTGTTATTTACAAACAATCAGAACAGGCTGGAAACTGGTATTGGATATACATTACAATTATAAACACATCATTTTTCAACTTACATTTTGTTTTAGAAGTTCAAAATTCTTTCTTGTACTATTTAACACACTTATAATATAACAAGAATACAAATACAGATTATATTTCAAGTACATAATATTCATGGATAATTAACTTACTCAATATATTCTACATAAACAAAATTTGTTTACTCTTTGTTTACTTTTATCCACCAAGCAATTTATTCGAACTAAAAAAATTCATTAAACTTAAAAATAATAACTTTGACAGTCTTAATCTAACAATTTTAATCCAACAATCTTAATCTAAAATTCTTAATCTACAATCATCAAATATTTACTTTGACATGACATTCTTTTGCTGAAAGTACATAATTAATATACTAATTTCACTTTTCTGAAAATGAATTACACCATGAGCATTAGTAATCCGTTATTTACAAACAGACATATAACATGTAAACAAAATTAGTCATTCATTATCAACTTCAATAATCAAATAATACATTTTAAATACATTTCAAATATATCAAGTAACTTTGTTTAAACATCTATTTAATTACACCAATATATTTTTATTATTTTTTTTATGACCTGAAAATTATTAATTGCTGAAATCATACATAATCAATTAAAGTTCATAACCCTTCATACATTACCAACTCATATTTACCACATTCAAGAATATCTTATTCACTTCTTTAGACGTTGACATCTTTTATGTGCACTCTTCGCACTTCTTTGAGATTGGACAGCCTCTGCACCAATATGCTCACTGGACTCAGCTGGGCTAGCACCTGGTATGGACCCTCATAGATGCAATGCAACTTCTCCTGGAATCCTCGGCTTTGGTCGGACTGCACCCGTGATCTGATGTAGACCTGCTCTCCGATGCGAAGTGGATTCCCTTGGTGTCCATCCTTGTGTTGGTTGCGCTCTCTCATCCTTCGAAAACGGCCTTCTCAAACTGCTTTAGTCGGTCTTCTTCACTGAGATTTCTCTCCACCAGGTCGTTCAAGCTCCACTTGTTGGTTAACGGATCGTTTTTGGCGTGGTTAAACATTAATTCAAATCCACTAAATCCAGTACTTTCACATGTGTTATTGTTTATGGCTAAATTCAATTCACTGATTTCTTTGTCCCATTTATTTTGTTTATTATGTGCATAAATTTTTAATATGGCTTTCAAATTGCGTAGAAACCTTTCACTTTTGTTACCCTGGGGCTGATAGGGTATAGTAGTTTTATGAATGATTCCTTTTTTAAAGAAAAATTGTCGTAAGTCTTGCGATTGAAAATAAGAGGCGTTATCTGACACTATTATTTTAGGCAGTGAGAACAAGCTGAAAATTCGATCATTTAACAATTCTTGAATCTTACTGGATCTAACTTCTTTCATGGGAAATAACCAGTTAAATTTTGTGAAATCATCCACAACAATGAGCAAGTACTTGTTTTGTTTACTACTCCTAGTTAGTGGTCCAAATATATCCATGTATAACTTTTCCATAGGCTGCTTCGAGTAACTTGATACTACAGGTCCTTTTAAATATTGATTCGTACTTTTAATTTTTTTACACAATTCACACTTTTGCACTAACTTTTTTATATCTTCATGTAGATTAGGCCTATAAAAGTACTGGTTTATTTTTCTAAAAGTGTTAGCTATTCCAGGATGTCCACCATAGGTTGACGTGTGATAATACTCAAACACCATGTTTATTAATTCTTTGGGTAAATAAACCCTATCCTTACTTCGGTTGTTATATTTATACATTAGAACACCATTTTTCAAAAAATATTTTTCATTGTTAGTTTTGTTTCTTATACTACATATAATTTCCATGATTTCCGGATCCTTATTCTGATATTCAGATAACTGTACACATGACATAAGAAAGTCTGTTATGTTAGTTATAAACAGTCTATTGGAACTATTTTGTTTGACAATAACAGGTTCTACAGTGGGTGAAACATTGCTAATCTCTTCCCTATCTACTTCCATTGTTTGTACTACCGACTGATCATAACAATGAACTAAAATGTCTTCACTTGGAACTTCCTCTTCATTATTGCTAAATATTCTACTTAGATAGTCTGCTAATACGTTATCTTTACCCTTAATTATTTCTACTTTGAATGGTAAACTCAGAATTATTTCACACCATCTTGCTAGTTTTCCTAATTTTCTACAATGTGTTAAAATCCAAGCTAAAGCACTATTGTCACACCTCAAAGTGAATGGCTTTACTTCCAAATAACTATAAAATTTCTGTATTGAAGCTGTTACAGCTAAGCATTCCTTATGGTATATACTCATTACTCTTTCATTTTGATTTAGTTTTTTAGAATAAAATGCTACTGGCTTGAGATCGGCTCCCTCATACTGTAATAAACATGCTCCAACCGCATTGTTACTGGCATCAGTGTGTAGAATGAACTCTTTATCATAATTAGGTATTTTTAATACTGGTGGATTGCTAATTATTGTTTTTATTTTATCAAAACTTTCCTGAAACTTGGAGTTCCATTCAAATTTAACATTTTTCTTCCTTAATTCATTTAAAGGAGCTGCAAGTTCAGCATAATTTGGAATAAATTTAGCAAAATAACTGGACATTCCTATAAATCGACTTACAGATTTGCTATTAGTAGGAGGTTTGGCACTTAAAATTAATATTAATAATAAATCATTTATTTCCGCAATTATGTACAATGTGAACAAAACAATATTTTCTTGGAAAAAGTAAATAACTACCAACATCCAGTAACTGGTAGTTATAATACAAATAATAGATAAAATAAAGTCACTCTTAGGTGAGTCTTCTTATAAATACACTTCACTGAAGCGTCCACTGTGAAGCGTGTGTAAAATAATACAAAAGTAACCTACTTAAATAACCCATTAGAAATTGAACTGGTGCGCTCAGGATCTATTGTAACTTGATTATGGCTGTTTAGATATCCTAAAAACTTTATTTCTTTAAATACAAATTTTACTTTTTCTGGGTTAACAGTGAGGTTCCATTTATTGAGTCTTTCAGTTACTTCTTTAATATGTTGTAAATGTTCATTTAATGTCTTGGAATAAATTATTAAATCGTCAACATAATTAATGACACACTTGAATTTCAGTCCCTCCAGTACTCTATTTAAATAACTGGATAACAAAGATGAGCCTAAATGAAGACCAAATGGAATGCGATTAAATTCAAAGCTTTCAAAGGGTGTACTAAAACTTGTTATTCTCTTACTTTCTTCCGATAATCTAATTTGGTGAAAACTGCTACATAAATCTAAGACTGTAAAATATTTTGCTCCTTCTAGGAAATGGTGAATATCATGTAAGTCACCCAGTGGCATGTTTACTTTCTATATTTTCTTGTTTACTTCTGAATAATTAATAACTAGCCTATATTTGTCTTCACCCTTAGGTACTAAGAATGCAGGGCTATTGTAAGGTGATTGACTAGGTCTAATAATATTTTGTTTGAGTAAATCATCTAATATATTTTTCAAAATTTTCATCTTAGCAGGATTAACTGGATATGGTCTAATATTTACGGGTGTAGTATCATTCAATTTAATTGTATATTCATAATCTATTCCACTGCCTATTTTATTAGTGTAAACATTTGGATATTTTTCTATTAAATCAACTATTTCTTCCTTGACTTCACTACAACCAATATTTACTTGTTTACTAACATTGTTTACATTAATTCTGACGCTAGCTAAACTGTGAATGAATTCAATTTTTACATTAGGCTTGAAGTTAAAATAACACTGGTTACTTTTCAAGTCTACTACCAACTCACTTTGTTTAATAAATTGACTCCCAATTATCATAGCATAACTTAATTGTTTACTTACTTGGACAAGTATTTTCCAAGTAAATTCATTTATTTTTATTTTTAAATTACACTGCCCCAGTATCTTCATTTCACTTTGACTTGCTGTACGACATTTAATATCTGACCCATTTAATTCTAATCTAGGACAACATGCTTTCAATTTTTTAAACAAATCTTCACTAATTACATTAATTGAACTTCCAGTATCAATTAATGCTTCCTGTTTCGCTTTGTTGTTTACTATAACTTCAATAGTTGGTAAAATGTTTAGACTGTGTTCCATATTAGCACTGTTATTGTTTAAAGTCGAGTGAGTCATCTTGTCGTCTGCTGTATTGTTGTGTACGGGTTTGTTTTTGTTTACATTTTGCTTGATTTCGGGGAGGGGATCGACACGAGATCCGAATTTGGCCAACTCCCTCCCATAATCTAGTTTTTTGGCTTCTGTGTTGTAATCTCATTCTGTGTAAGACTCGTTCCGGGTCTATTGTATTTTACTGTGTTATATTGTTTATTGGGAGGTATGAAAACTTTGTTGTACTGCTGTGTGTGCTTCTGTGTGTTCTTATTCTGATAGCAATCCCTCGCTATGTGTCCATATTTATTACATATAAAACATGTTTTTCGATCTTCTACATTGTTTACAACCCTATGCTTAGGTGGTAGGTATGCTCTTACCTCTCTACGTTGTACATCGTTGTAACATACATTTTGTTCTTGAATACACATGCTATCTAGGTCTGCATAGCTGGTAGGATTTCCCACAAATACTAATTTAGCTCTAGTTTCAGGATTTAATCCTAATTTAACAATGTCTACTACTTCTTCTTCGGTGTATCTAGTATTAAGCACCTCACTATAGATTTTCAATTCATTTATGTATACTTCTAATGGTTCCCCAGACCTCTGTGGACGGTTTACCATTGTTTTCTTTAAGTTTTCTCTCAGCCCCATTGGAACGAATTGTTTTATAATAATTAGGTGTGTTTCACTTACTGTGTCCCTATCTTCTTTACACTTTAATATTTTACTGTACAAAGGACCGTTTGCATATCCCAAGATAATCTCTAAAATCTCACTGTCTTAATTTAGTTTCCTTTTTAAAAGCTAACATGATTTTAATAAATTTGATCAACAAGCTAGCGTTTAACCCATCTGTTACCTCAAATCTATTTAGATAACGCTCTAGTGGATTAGGTAGGCGAGAACAATTCAACGTAACGTTTCGTTGACAGTTGAAATTATCTGCCATTTCTGGAGGTGCGACTCCGTTCAAGGGTGCGCTTATCGATTGGCTCATTAACCCTTCCCACGCCGTAGACGAAATAATCCGCCAACTGTAACAATCTCCAAACGCCGAGGACGAAACTATCCGCCAAATATATATATATATATTTTTTAATTTTTCTTACTTTTTTAATTTAAATAACTATATGTAAATATGGCAGAGCGTAAGCTACTTTGAAGACGAATAATTCAACACCACTAACATGAGTCAGCTGGGAAGCTTGTCTGTTTATAGTGGAAATTTCTATTAGGCAGCTGACAGCGCTAGCGCTCCACAGCGCCGCGGACGAAACTATCCGCCACACCATACCATACAACTAAAAACTAAGAGTAGGCCTACAAAAAAAAAGACTATGTAAATATGTAAATATAATTATAACAAATAAGTTTGATGTAGCATACTGAACAGTAGAAAAATCCAAGAAAAAATGTCTACAGTGAATAACCAAAACCCATTACCAGTGTAAGTAACTCCTTATTTGAATAAAACATTTAATATAAATTTTATGGCTTATGAAGTAAAAAAAAAAAAATTATTGTGTTTTTTATTTAAGTTGTACTAATGTAATTGAGAATACAAATCAGCTTCAAGGAATTTCAAATTTAAATTTTTATTTTAAATAAGCATAATCTCAAAATATAGCATTTTTTCTATGGCGTGGGAAGGGTTAAAACTGGTTTCTGCATTCCCCTTACTGCTTTGCTCAAACTCGTCTTCTATTTCGCCATTTCTAGTTATCTCCTGCTCTATGTTGTCCTTCTCCTTTAAATCAATGTTAATTTGTCCTACCATTTCCTTCAAGGAATTTAAATTTTCCTCGAGGGATGACACTTTAGCTAAAGCGGCTTCATTACTTACAAACAACCCTTTTAGACCCTTTAATCTCAATTCGTAATGAGCTAACGTAGCTTCAATACGGATTATATCACTTAAACATATACTTTCCACAACACCCTCAACTCTTTCTTTCAGATTTTCTAAGTTCACTTTAATGTACTCATATTCCTCTCCACCTACTACATGGCCGGACAGGTAACCTATATTAGGCCTAACACCTAACTTGACAAGCTCTCTAAGTTTCTTTCTTAAATCACCCACTAGTGTGCTGTCTTCTACTTCTATTCCTCTTAAACGTGCTTCATACATAAGTTCTTTCTTCAGGAGAAAGTCTACCTTGAGTGCCATCTTCCCAATTTATTTAATATTTAATTTTGTTTTAAAATCTGCTCTGAGATAATTTGGAATAAGCACACACTCTTCTATTTTAAACGTCTCTCTGTTGTTCAACTAGCAGAGTGGCGCACTTAATGTAGCCTTATTATAGCTACTATTTATTTTTGATATGTTGAACAACTTAAATGAGAGATTAAAATAAAACTTCTTCAATGATAAAAATTTTTCTTTATTTTTCGTCTTATAAATAACTTCAACAAATTAAACTGGTTTCTTCTTAAAATAATAATAAAAACGAAAATAAAAAAATCTCTTCTTTTATTGACTCAATGGAACATAAATAAATTAAAACAACTCTTCCAAAATAATAAATTAAATATCTTCAGACCAAAACCTTTTTTATTTATTTGACTTTTTTTTAGTAAAGTTCTTTCAACTATTAAATCAAAAATTTCAAAATTCAAACTTGTAATAAATTTTCTAAATTCTTTAAAATTCTATAAATTCCTTTAAAATTCTTTAAAATTTAAAATAGTTTAAATTCAAAATTGCTTTAAATTTCAAAATTGTAAATTCTTTAAAAATTGTTTAAATTGCCTCCGGGAGATCTGGAACCAAAAGAAATAACCAGCTTTTAGTGACTTGAAACATTTTTCCTTTTACTTACAAAGTTTTAAACAGAAATCAAAACACTCTAAAAACTGTCACTAGAAGAGTGACTTCAAAACAGAAACAAGTTTAACCGCGCATGCTTGGTGGATCTTACCCTATCTACTAAAACCCTACTGAAAAACCTAACTAAAGAAAACTTGTAAAAATTACTTACGTAGCTGTCCTGGAGGTTTAAATCCAAAAGTGACCACAACAAAGCTCGACCGGCATACACCCTCTCACTCACACGCGAACTAAGAAAATTGCCGTAAACGGTAAAATAACACCGAATGGTTAAAATCGCCGAGTTCTCGAAAGAGGAACGTACGTGGTCACACTCTGGAAGATATCGCAGAACTCCTCGAACGCACGCAAGCTTCGACCCATGGACTTACCCCCTCTTAACTCTAGAAGCAAAATCAACAAATTAGAACCCTCTAAACCAGGACATCTGAACAGGTAAGGCTCACCAAACATGTAGCCTTCAGAAAACATGTCACATGAAATTGACAGGAAATTAACAGACGTGAAAATACTGGTTATTTAGCTAATTTATATGGGAAAAAATTACTTTTTTATTTGAAAGGGGAAGATTCTGAATTTTTCTCAAAACTTGGAGAATTTATATCGAAAACTTTTGGTAAACAAACCCAACTCCTAAACCTCTCAGTTTCTTACAATATTTAACATTTTCTAAGTACAATTTTCTAATTTAATTATAATGAAACAATTAACAATTGTTACATATTTTAATCACTCTTATTACGTAGATGAATCAACATTTATTATCTTTTTGGATGTATGGTTGATATCTACCCTTGATGGAGCCCATGTAAAAGGTTGTACAGAATCAGAAGGTACAAAGTCACACTCAGGACATTCATACATATTGGAAACTGAATAAAACTAAAACACTGAAAATAATGCACGATGTTGTTTGAACAAAATAATGGACTGTAATGAATTGAAATTATTCTAACAATACAGAGAAAAAACATATTGAAATGTACAAACAGCTGATAACTTGATATTTTTGACATTACATTAAAAATTGATATTATTACTATATACATTCTTCCGGCAGGAAATTAGTGATTGTCTTTATCGGTGGGAAGTTTAATGATTTTCACAGCTGGTCTTCTAAATATTCCTTTTATAGTTTCCAAGTCCACCGATCTAACTGTATTGTGTTTGTCAGGATAAATTTGGTTAACTATTGCAATTGGGTATTTCAACTCTCAAGATTCCATGTTCATCAATAAAAGGATTCAAACTTAAAAGTTTGCTGTTCTTTTTTACTCTTCCTTTATCTTGTAAATTTCTCATATCATCTGGAAAGCTCAATTGTTGAATATGTTTCACAATGCATCTGTGTGCGTCTTCCAGTTCATGCACTGATAAAGGACCTGATATATTACACCTTTTGATGTTTTTTAAGTATCTCATGCAGTAAGCTGTTACTCGAATAGTTTTTGTATAAGAATTAAATTTGAGATACCATTCGTCTTCTTCTTCTTTAGTTGTTAAAGCACATTTAATTGTTCTTGTTTCAGGAATTGTATTTGAATCGAAACAATAATTTTCAAGATCATTCTTGTTGTTCAACGCTTGAGGTTCAGAAAGCCATTGAGGGCCTGACCACCATTTCTGTTCTTTTGTGAGTTTTTCTCCTGAAATTCCTCTTGATGCAATGTCTGCTGGGTTTTCTTCCGATTTAACGTGTTTCCATTGAGAAATGTTTGTTAATGCTTGTATTTGAGATACTCTGCTACTAACGAAGGTTTTCCACTTCATAGGATCTTTAGATATCCAAGCTAAGACTACAGTTGAGTCCGTAAACAGGTATGTATTTTCAATTGGTAGATAAGGTTTGATCTTTGCTACCATCTTCGCTAATAATAGCGCTCCACATAGCTCTAGTCGTGGAATTGTACTCTTCTTTAAGGGGGTGATTTTTGATTTTGCCATGATTAATCTTACTGTTGTTTGTGTTGACGAGACACTTCTCATGTAAAGTACTCCTGCAGATGCTTTCTCCGAAGCATCGCAAAATCCTACTAAATCATGTGTTGCATTTTGTTCAAATGAAATCAGCGGTCTGGGAATGGTGATATTTTTGAAATGTTGAAGTCCGTTTCTATGTTGATGGAAGTCGTTTGCTATTTGCTGAGGAACCTCGTCATCCCAACTCTTGCATTGTGACCAAGTGTCTTGAAGGATTAATTTTGCTTTTGTAACTGCTGGACATAAAAATCCTAAGGGATCATAGAGTTTTGCTACTTCTGATAAAATGATTCTCTTCGTCAATGGTGTAGGTATATTTGTCACATTCAATGAATATAGATATGTATCATGGTGAGGATTCCATTGCATTCCTAAAAGATTAACAGTATTGTCCTTGGACTGAATTGATACTTCAGTTTGAGACTGATCGCTGATAAGCTCTTTTGAATTTGATGACCACTTTCTTAGGTTGAATCCTGATCGACTCATTACATGTTCTAAATCCTGTTTTATTTGCTTAGCATTTTCAATTGTATCTGCGCCTGAGATAAGATCGTCAACATAAAAATCTTCTTTTAAAATTCTACTAATTTCTGGATACTGCTTCTTGACGTCATCTGCTAGTTGATGTAAGCATCTGATTGAGAGGTATGGGGCACAAGCAGTTCCATATGTGACTGTACAGAGATCATAAGATTGAATATGTTCTGAAGGATTTGATCTCCAAAGAATTCTCTGATAACATTGATCTTCTGGTGTTATTAAAATCTGTCTGAAAAACTTCTCAATGTCTGCAGTAAAAACACACTTGTGTAGTCTGAAACGTGTAAGTAAGGATACTATGTCTGATTGTAACTTTGGGCCAATGTACAAATGATCGTTTAAAGAAGTGCCACTTGTAGTTTTAGATGAACCGTCAAACACTACTCTGACTTTAGTTGAAGTACTACTAGGTCTGTATACTGCATGATGTGGTAGGTAATAGTTGTGATTCATCATACTTGTGTCACTGTTTGGGATAGGTTTCATGTGATTTAACTCAATGTACTCATTTATGAATTGATCATAAGACTGTTTCTTGTTTTTATCTTCCTCAAATGAACTTTCTAAACGTTGGAATCGTTTTAATGCAATATGATATGAGTCACCTAAACTTGTGATAGAGGGTTTGAATGGCAAATGAACACAAAATCTGCCCGATTGATCTTTTGAATGTGTATTTATGAAGTGATCCTCACATATTATGTTTTCATCTGTACTAGCTGGTGAATCCTGTTTGTAACCAACATCCTCAGAATTCCAAAATTTCTCCATTAAAGTATTTAGACCATCATCATGTCTGATAAACAGTGTTTTGACTTTATTTGAAGCTGTTTTGACATCTGCTGATGAGATTTCACCTATCAATAAGAATCCTAGTTTTGTATTGATAGCACAAGGGGTTCCTGGTGGACCTCTGATTACTCCATCTATTAAAAGTGATGAATAGATATCAGCACCAAGAATGATATCGATGCTGCTTGATTGAAAGAAAAATGGATCAGCAAGTTCAAGGTTGTTTATGTGTGTCCAATGATCAAATGATGATGAAGACAATGAGGTGATACTGGTAAGCTTTCTCAATATGAAAGTGTTGACTCTGATTGCTTCTTGTTTTGTGCGCAACAAACAAGTTGTAAGGCCACGTGTGTTACCAACATGAGTATGACCAACACCTTGTACTTGAACATTACATGATTGTATTTTCAAGTTGAGTTTTTGAGCACAATGCTCTGAAATGAAACTTGCCTCACTACCAGGATCAATCAAAGCACGACATTTCTGAAAGTCGCCTTGAAAGTCTTGAATTTCAACGATTGCTGTTGAAAGTAATACTCTTTTTACATTATGAACACCTGTTGATAATATTTTTGGGTTTGCTGCTACACTGTCAGTAGATTGTTGTGCTACTGAAATCGTTGAGTCTTGTTTGTCACTTTTCAACGGTTGTGAAAATGGTGAATCTAAGTTAGTTACTGAATGTGTTGAATTTGACTTCTGTAAATGCAATAAGGTATTATGGGGCTTTGAGCAAATTTTACATTTTGAACCTTTGCAAGCTGAAATAACATGACCAGCTGACAGACAATTGAAACATCTGTGAAGTTGTTTCACCTTTTGGATTCTGTCATTTGTGTTGAGTTTCAAAAACTCATTGCAACTGAATAACTCATGAGAGTTTTGACACATAGGACATGAGACACACTTAACCCGATTTACTTCAGTTGTGTGTAGACCTAGACCTGGTTTCATTGCTGAATTGCTTTGATTAGTCTTGAAGTTAAAACTAGATTTTACTTTATTGACACTGCTAGCATCTAGTGCATGTATGTATTGTTTTAAAAATGTTTCAAACTCTGAGAAAGAAGGGGGTTCAACTGACGTGCTACTTAACTCCCATTTAGTTCTCAAGTCTTGATCAAGTTTGGAAGCTAACATGTAAACTAACAAAATATCCCACTCTTCAGTTTTGTAACCAAGGCTATTTAGAGCTCGAATGTTCACATTTGCTGTATCTAGTAACTGTTTAATGTTTGCTAGTGATGAAGCATTTGGTAATGAAAATAATGCATTTAAATGAGCATTGACTATAAGTTTTTTGTTTGAGTATCTTTCTTTTTTAAGTTTGAATCCTTTTATTGATGAACATGGAATCTTGAGAGTTGGTGGCCGGATCCAAAATTCGAACCTACACTACAACAAAACTCATCAAATTATTCTACCTGCAAATCACTCATTTGTAAAAACTTATTTAACTCATACTCATGAAAAGTATTTCCATGCAGGGATTCAATTTATCACGAATGATGTGAGACAAAAATATTGGCTTGTTGGTAATGTGAGAAATCAAATACGCAGTATTGTAAGAAGATGTGTAAAATGTATAAAATTCAATGGAACACCAATTTGTCCTCTAATGGGAAACCTACCATCATCGAGAGTTACACTGACAAAACCATTTTTTGAAACTGGATGTGACTATGCAGGTCCTTTCTTGACGAAACAAATAGGAGGACGTTGCAAAACTTTAAGGAAAACTTACTTGGCAATATTCATTTGCATGAGCGTAAAAGCTGTACATATGGAATTAGTTTCAGACTTATCAACAGAAGCTTTTTTAGCAGCGCTTAACAGATTTATTTCAAGGAGAGGCCTACCGAAAGACATATACTCGGACAATGGCACAAACTTTGTAGGAGCCGACAACAGTCTAAAGAAGTTTTTCAAAGATTCAAGTAATGAAATTCATGACAAATCTGCCACAAAAGGAATAAACTGGCATTTTATCCCTCCAAGCTCCCCTCACATGGGTGGACTATGGGAATCAGCAGTTAAATCAGCCAAACATCACTTGAAGCGAGTACTTGGAGATCACATTTTGACGTTTGAAGAATTGAACACGCTTGTGATTCAAATAGAAGCGATACTCAATTCTAGACCTATTTGCAGACTTTCAAGTGACCAATCTGAAACAGACATTTTGACCCCAGGACACTTCATTACTGGTGATACTTTGACAGCCCTTCCTGACAAAAGTGCAGAAAACGGCCCAATCAACTACAATAAAAGATGGCAACTAGTTCAAAAACTGAGAAGAGACTTTTGGAAAAGATGGCATGTTGAATATTTGCACACCCTTCAACAACGGCAAAAATGGAAAACCAAACAAGAAAATATCAAAGTTGGAGATGTAGTTTTAATCAAAGAAGACAATGTGCAACCAATGAAATACCCAATTGCAATAGTTAACCAAATTTATCCTGACAAACACAATACAGTTAGATCGGTGGACTTGGAAACTATAAAAGGAATATTTAGAAGACCAGTTGTGAAAATCATTAAACTTCCCACCGATAAAGACAATCACTAATTTCCTGCCGGAAGAATGTATATAGTAATAATATCAATTTTTAATGTAATGTCAAAAATATCAAGTTATCAGCTGTTTGTACATTTCAATATGTTTTTTCTCTGTATTGTTAGAATAATTTCAATTAATTACAGTCCATTATTTTGTTCAAACAACATCGTGCATTATTTTATTGTTTTAAGTGTTTGACAACGTACAGTGGATGTGACCATGGAGTTTTTGCTGGTTGTCCAATAAATAGGATTTTGTAGCTGAAGACGACAAAGTTTCGTTAACCTTATTATTTGTCATATATATCAGTTCAGGAGGCTTTAACAACGAATAAAATGATTTGTGTGTTTTTTCCTTTTAGTTTGTGCGCTTGTAGAAACTAAAGAGGGACTAATTTCACATACTTGTTCTTTTCTTAAAAAGGGCTAATGGGTGTATTTTTTGGCCAAGAGGCTAGCTTTTCATTCTTTCTCATCCAACATTTACCTAGAACTAATTCTAGATTGAAGTTTTTAACTGTTGATTTAGTTAACAGTGATTGTATCTAGTGGTACAGTTGGAGTCCTTGTCTGCCAGAGTGAATGAGATTACACTTACTAGTATGGTGTGAGGATTACAAATAAAATATTGCAGAGGCACCCTAGACCACCATTTACATTGGTCTTGGATTTTATTTAATAAATGAAAAAAAAAAAAAACTAGCCTTCTTTACAATTGGCCATATATAAGACAGACTTTCTGGCTCTTGATAATAGTTATCTAGTTTCCCAGAATCATAACAAATCCAGTCAAGCTTGAAACTAATACACAACAAGGACCTGCTATATAAAACAGTAAAACACTACCAAAATATTAGTAATCAGTTGCTCTCGATATGTATTTAAACAAGAATAAGTCAAATGTTTGCTGCGTCAATATGATATTTTTAAAACTAAATGTTAGAAAAGTACTTGCCAGTGAAATGTGAAACCAAGAAAGTCACTGAGAGACTGGTCGTTATAATATAAGCCATTTACTATGCTTACATAATTTTACACTTTAATGAGACAGTTTTTCTTGATACTTTACTTACTGAATACTGTTTTCTGCTTGTAATATATTAAAATGTCAATTCAATTTTTGAAAGGCTTGTATCCCATTGGTACATTTATATATAAATAGTTTATTAAAACGGCATATATTCCTTCTTCAACTTGCATAACTGAGGTGAAATATAGGCAAAACATATTAATTGAATTATTTATTATTTAGACACTAATCGTTGATATATGGGTAAATTGGATTTCTAATAAGTGCTATAAGTATAATAGTCATTGTTACTAAGGTATATACATTCCTTAGACCTTTGTGATGTAAATATTGTAAGTAACACCTTGACACGGTTGTTACTGGAAGCTTTAGTTATTAGTAACGGCACTGGCTGCTTAAACATACAAAATAAGTATTCGAGGTTGTTTATCTGTGCAGTATGGGCTGTGATTGACTTTCTTAACACTAAAGGTGTAAAAGCAGCTGACATTCACCATTCAGTCCTGATCTTACACCAAGTACTTCCATTTATTCTCAAATGTCAAGATGCATCTGGAAGATCAAAGCGATGATGACGCTGACGATGAGGCGGCAGATTTTTTTGAAGAAGGTTTCCTAAAGCTGGTTGTACAAAATGACAAGTGCCTCAGTATTGATAGAAATTATGTTGAAAAATAATTCAAGGTACAGACTTTCATATTAAAATAATTTCTTTACTAAAGCTCAACTGGTTTTTGTTTCATTCCAAAATGGTACTTACTTTAAAAACAAGCCTCGTATTAACAACAATAACGGAATGAAATGTAGTATAAAAGTAATTCACAAGCAATTCACTAGTAAATAAAATAAATTAATTCTACAACGTATTGCTAAATTCTGAAATATATTAACAACAAAGACTGAAACTTTAAATTAAATAACCAAATAAATAAGCAATACAAGAACAAAACAATAAAACAACAATAAATTTCATATATTAATAACAATTGCATGTATAACTTACAGTCTCATAATATCTTGTCCAAAGTATTCACTGAGAAGGTATTAGTTGAGCTTCCTTATTTATGTACAATAATTAAACAATTAGTTGTCCACACTTAACCTTGGTCTTTGGAGCAGGTCTTTAGCTGAGGTTAGTGATCCATGTGTTTATGTAGAAAGAGTTTTCACTGCTTTAGTCCAGATTGGTTGCTTTGAGATGGTGCTGCACTCTCCATTTCCTGAAGAACTTGTCTTTGTCTAGTCTGTGCCTTAGATTCTTGTTACTCGTCTTTCCCATTCTATATACCATGCTAGTTGACCAGGCTGGAAATTGGATCTCTGAGGCTATTCTTTGCAACACACCTTATAAATGTGACGTAAACATTCATCATAACTAATGGAGTCCATCATTACTTACTTTATTACAACAATTTATTGATAAAATACTATTTTATATTGTTTACAGGGCAGAGGCCCTTGCGTCCTTGAGGGAAGCAATTTTCCTCTCACATGAAGTCAATGACAACATATGCTTGCAGCATGCTCAAGCTTGGCTCTACAAGCTTACTGATGAAAACAAGGTTTGTTCTTTTTTCGTTACTTTTACGGATATCTATGAGTATAGGAATTGTCACTTAAAGAAAAAAAAGATTGATGCATTTAAAAATTGTCCGTTCTGAATAATACGCTTTAGTCCTGTGGAACTGGCGCCAAGTCTCACAGACCCAAGCACTGTTGTAATGGTTGGTGTGGGTGAGTGAAGTGGCTAAAGTTGCAAGATTCACAGTAGCTGCATCCCTCCTCATGCTAGTGACTGACGTGTAGTCGTTGTTCCTGCATCTCTTGTGTTTTTTTTTATTTATTCACGTTTCGGGTCTGTCAGACTTGGTGCCAGTGCTTTTATTAGATTTTTTCAAGTTTGTGTTTTAAAATTTACTATATTAAAGAGAATTTGTATACAATTTACAAGACTCAAATGTGTTATTTTTTAGTATTTCATCTGTCGTTTGAGTTATGATGGAAAGTGAAACAGAAAGAGCTGAGAATATGGAGAGTTCTGGACGATGTAGAGAATAGTATTTCTGAAAATGAGTTTGACAAGTCCGACCTGAGAGGAAAAAGATTCTATCAATGGACTTGTAGAAAAGTTGAAATACTAATGTAAAACACATTTTTAAGTTTATTTGTATGAGGCATGCAACTTTTACATGCTCGAATTGCCCAAGAAAAATTAAATTCAATTTTTGAGAGTAAATGTTCATTCCTTGTTTAGTGAAAGTAACTTTAAAATTTTTTTATATAAAATATGCACTATTCTCAATTATATTCCTTAACTCATTTTGTATTTTAAAACCATTGTTTGTATTTTGTAATTGTTTTCAAAAACCTAACATAAAACCATTCTATACAAAACTCACTCACATCTAATACTCTTGCTTGCAATTCATTATTTACAAAAATTAACGCACCGCCTCTAATGGATTTTCCTACAGTGAGTATGTACTAATCCACTCACCCACCCATTCATGTACAATGGTACTAACCTATCCGCCCACCCATACATGTACAATGGTACTAACCCACCCGCCCACCCATACACGTACAAAGGTACTAACCCACCCACACACCCATACACGTACAATGGTCCTAACTCACCCGCCCACCCATACACGTACAATAGTACTAACCCACCCACACACACATACACGTACAATGGTACTAAGTGAGGGTTCGTCAAGAGCACGTTGCAGTGGGGTTCTCCTCCACTTATGTTTGTAAATAAAAAATTGCTGTTATTGTCATGTTCAGGTTAAAACAACAGAGGAATTATACTCAATCTTCCGTAATACAAGCTCTTGAACAAAATTGCTGACATTTTTGGGATAATTGTTCTACATCAATAACCTTCCACCCACCATATACAAGTGCACCACCCTCCCATATAGGTACAATGGTATTGACTTAACTTTACCATATGATCCATCTTAACATCATAAATATTTTACATAAATAACCTGTTCAATGCATCTATTTCATTAATTGCCCGGTAAACATTTCTCTAGCTACGTTCAATACAACTTTGAACGTACCATACGTTCAAAGTGGTATTTTGGTATACCACTTTGAACGTATTCAAAGTGGTATACATACGTTCAGTACCATATACGGGTGGGCGGATGGGTCAATACCACTGTACGTGTAGTCAGGTGGGTCAATACCACCTCTGAGCCAGTGGCATTTATAATGTGATATTCAAAATAAATTATTAAAATTTAAAAAATATGTTCTATAAGAACATAAAGAGAAGAAAATAGTGTTATTTTATTACCTAAATATCTTTATTAGTAATAAAATTTATAGAAGAAAAATTGGCATTAACCTTCCGAGTGCCGACCGTCTCGATCGAGACGAATTTAATGGTATTTTCAGTGCCAGTCTCGATCAAGACGAATAAAACATCACGTCACTATTTAACTTATAACTTCGCTGATTTTGGTTGTATTGCAATGTATTTTATATGGTACTACTCCCAATGAATCGAAGCATCGAATGAGCATAGTTTCGATCTACCAAACGATCGAATGCTAATAGTATTGAAGCGAATACAACAGGTTATTTGGTCCGTGTTGTAATTCTTCTGTGCCGTCTTGCGTTGTTATCAAAGTTACAAACGTTATTGTCATTTTTACATTTTGAAACAAACTAACAGTGTTTGGTATCATTGGAATCACAATTATAATGAGAACTTTTTGGCTATCTCCAAATTTGAATTCTGATTTATAGAAAGTACTCTGCCGAGGCGCTAATTTGAATATTAAAAAACAAAAAAAAAACTATTCTTCATATTTTGTGTACAAGAAAATTTGTCTGAATGAAGGTAAGTAAATTACAGTTTTTCTATTTTATTGTATGTGTTTTTCTGAATAAAATGATACGTAATAAGGCTTGGTATGTATGATACCATCACAGAAAAATTATAGATAATTAATCACAGCGTGCTTAACAAAAATAGCCTGGCACTAGTAAATTTTTTGCTGGCACTCGGAGGGTTAGTGTGTTTAGACATATATTAAACATTTTTAATATTTAATTTTGGGTCTGTGACATTTTAACTGGCGCGAGTACTCATGTCACAAACCAGTGCCAGTGCAGTGCCGCAGGGTTAACTCATAAGAGTTCTGGAAATTTTTGTACGCCAAAACAGCATCATTCAAAATTGTGACTCTTGGTATTATATTCAATGTCATTTGTTTTTGATCTTTTAGCTAAAATACAGTAAATTTTTTTCTAGTAAATATCTGCTTTTTGATAGTACTAATCACTTCATAAATATTACTGTTGATGTTCATATTTTACTGAAATGTTCACCATATTTCATAGAGACATTACTCAATTCTCTATCTACAAAAGTTTATTGCTAATATTTACTTTGAAGTAAATTATTTGAAGATTTTACATATTGAGTCAATACTTCAGATATCTCTTCCATTCAGAAAAGCAACTCTGGTTTCTGTCGTATTATTGAAAAAATATAGACAATGAAATGTGTTGCATTGGGGAAATGACAAACGTCATACTGAGTACTTTGATATTTGCTGATTACTTAGTTTATGATTACTAGTCATGTCACTGACATCTACTTTCCCTTCATTTTGATTGTCAATCAGATTTTTCACCTTTAAGGTGGCCGTTTCCCTCCACAAAAAACGCCCCAAAACATGGGTTTCTATTTATATGATTCAGTCCTTATTATTGATTGTATCGCTACACTTGAAGTGTAATTTGGTAGGGAAAGAACTGTTCTAGTATACCATAAACTGTGTTTTTTGTAAAATTATTTAATTTTTTAAAAGTTTTTGTTCATTGAAATATGTAAAACTTCAAATGTCATTATTGACTATTTTAAATTAAAAGACTCAAAAATGCTACTTATGGCCCATTACATTGAACCTTCAATAAACATATGCACTTACTTATGTATCCGTACTTACTGTACGATTCCTTAATATAATAATAAACACGAACCGTACAGTTAAAATAGAAAAGCATGTTTTAGCACCATAACGACTGATTTGTGCGAACCAAATGCCTTGCCATGAACCATTGGCTCAAACTTACTATTCTCGCAACTTATTTAGTCTGATCTATGTTTAAAGGCCACTCTAATAACATACATGTAGATAAAAAAAACTTTTTCTCTTTATAACCAAATCAAAATCACCTTCTATTGCTTATGGGCAAGAGTGACCTTGTGTGTGCATGAGTTGAAGGCGAAGTTAAAAATAATATTGACACAGTCATTTTTAGGATATGCCAATTTCCCACAGATCTTTGGTTCGATTAAATAAGGCTATAGAATAGCTTAGTTGTCTTCGATAGAAGAGGTTGAGTAGGTTTATCAGCAGCTATCTCAGAATTTTGAGGGATGTGGATACCTTCAAATAAATTAAGGGTCTTTTTAATTAGTTAATTAATTATTGTGTTTTTTAAAAATTGTTTTCTAAATACTGTACTTTAATTGCAAAGTTATTGTTCATTGAAATTTAATAGTTGCTTCAAGATAATGGTGAAAACCACATCTGTGCAATTCCCTAGTTGGACAATAAAAAGACAAAAGTGCCATATAGATTAATAAAATGGAGAAAGTAAGTCAGTATAATATTTTAGAACCTTAAATTTTAAATAATTGAGGTAGTTATAACGTATTGGAAAGCATATAATCTAGTGCTTGAAGGTAAAATAATGTATTGCCTGAAATTCTTCCAGATATGTTCAAATTCGTTCAAATTGCAATTGCTAAAAACTGTAATCCGGTAACTATATTGTGTATTGCATGGAATAATCATGCAAGATTTTCTTTCCCCGCATGTATATTTAACATGCGGGGAAAGAAACACCAATGTCGTTCTTTCTTACAAGAGTGACATAAATTCCACTTGGCCATTGATGGGCCAATCAATGACCCACCCGCCCACCCATAAACGTACAGTGGTATTGACCCACCCTCCCACCCATACACGTAGAGTGGTATTGACCCACCCTCCCACCCATACACGTACAGTGGTATTGACCCACCCGCCCACCCATACACGTACAGTGGTATTGACCCACCCGCCCACCCATACACGTAGAGTGGTATTGACCCACCCTCCCACCCATACACGTACAGTGGTATTGATGTACCAAGACCAAGATGGCGGACACTCAACACATATTGTAAAGTGCTCCCCCTTTTAGTGAAGTTTTTTAGTGGATAAACCAACAATACTCTACTAAATTACTTACAAGGACGAAGAACAACTGTAAGTCCACATAATCTTTTATAAATAAGAAGTTTTTCACAACCTCAGAACAAGCTTATTTCACTATTAGCAAAGCAGCCAAGCTGGCACTTACTTATGAGCTGCTTTATGGATATAAAGTACTATTAAACTTGAAGCAATTAACAACTTTTTATAAACTTTTACAAGATAATGACAACTTTCAATAAGCTCTTCAATAATAAACAATCTTAAAGAAAACTGTTACATCAAATTCTACTGCTCGTGACGTCATTGACAACTCAACATTAAGTGACATCATAGCACAATGTATAATCTAACAGTTGCCAAATGAACAGCAACACAGTCAACAAGTAGTGAATGTGTGCCATATTGAACCTGACACCTGCTGACTTGCCATGACCGGAAACCCGACTTTCAAACCAGTACCTTTGC
>JAQJVL010007217.1:0-24998 GCA_035578905.1 Stictocephala bisonia | reverse complement strand
ATATGGTTTAGCAGCTATATCCCCTGGTGCTAACAGTGACTAACTATAGTTTGGCAGCTATATCCCCTGGTGCTGCCAGTCACTATCTATGGTTTAGCAACTATATCACCTGGTGCTGCCAGTAACTAACTAAACAGGGTTTGGCAGCTATATCTCCTGGTGCTGCCAGTAACTAACTAAATATGGTTTGGTGGCTATATCCCCTGGTGCTGCCAGTCACTATCTATGGTTTAGCAACTATATCACCTGATGCTGCCAGTAACTAACTAAACAGGGTTTGGCAGCTATATCACCTGGTGTGGTCAGTGACTAACTAAATATGATTTGGCATCTGAATTGCCTGGTACTACCAGGGAATAACTAATATGATTTCGCAGATATATCGCAAGGTGTTGCCGGTGATATATACAGTTTAAAAATATAATTGTAAATCTTGAACTATCAATTTATATATTTAAACTAATAATATGCATCAAGTATACAGGTAGCCCTACAAAAAAATGAAATGTGTTTACAAGACTGAATGTGATATGATAAGTAACCGCGTATAAGTTTATGATTTGGTGTGGTCTTATTTTTCAAAAATGAGTGTTTTGAGCGTACATAAGCGAGTCAACTATTGAGAATGTGATGAGGTTTATGACGTATTGGGCATTATTAATGACTACACTGTACTGACAAGTTCGATTAGTCGTCACTGTTTAAATAATTAAGTAAGTTACATGTTGTATATCGAACATTAGTATATTACAACATAATGTTTTGTAATATAGTATACATGATATTAGTTCATAATAATCACTGTTATATATTATAACAAATTACACTGAGTTGTCTAGGCATTTTCAAAGTGGTAAAAGTATTCTTCAAGTGTAGTCCAATAAATATCATTGGATATACAAATAATTTTATCAATATAACATTTTGTAAACCTATTCTTTTTAATTTAATTTTTTATAGTGACCTCAATATAATTGGAGTTCACAGTTAAGTGAAGATTACTAAATCAAGGCCAAGCACATTAGGGATAGAATATTACGGTCGTATAAAACTGCATAGTGATCTGTTTGTTTTCGATCCTTTTTTTCTCAACTAATATAACTGTTGAGATCGTACATGAACGGTTTAGTTGATCCACTTTATGATATTGATAGAGAAAACCCTTGTGTTATATTTAACAAATAATTTGGATATTTACCAATCGTCATTGATTTTATTAAATCCATTTCCATAACCAGTTAAGAGTGATTTTGAATGCACGTATTGAAAAAAAAAAAAAGAAAACTGGCAGTGGATTGGAAGTATTCTATAACGTTTCTTAGCTTCCCCTTAATACCTCCTGTCGGTATCAGCGCTATGTTTACGTTGGTACACAGACAGTGTATAACGTAATAGACCGAACTTATGACATCTTTAGCTAGACACAAAGATAATATTCAAAGATCAAGTGAACCTATTCTATTTTATATACAATAATATACTTAACAATTTTTATGGCTACATCACAAACTCTACTATCGTAAAATTGCCAACCGTATTCATACTATACAACACATGTGTATACGTAGTCAACCCCGTCCATTTTTGTAGTAAGTTACTTGAATTCCATATAAGGTAAATTTATGAAGTTATAAAACTTCACTTCAAGGCTTAGTCTCAAAATTTACACAGTAAGATATATACTTATGTAGTTCAGATTCCACTGTAATCTTTTTATCCCTCAATTTCCATGAAACTGGAGGTCTATCGACAATTTGATCTCTGCTCTTTGTCTACCATTCGGTTCTTAAAATGAGACTTTCTCACCCCAGGTCAAAGCACATTTCGCCTGACTTGCCCATTACAATATAAACTACTGTACAGTTTAATTAATTAATTTTAAAAGTTTAAATCAAGTATACTCCTTAAATTATAGAACAAAGATTTCAGATAGATTATCATTAGCCTGTAACAAATATTGCACTCTTCATATTTGTTTATTTGTCCTAATATATATGTCGATTAGCGGCCTAATGGCACACAAAGTAATTAAAATAAAGCACAGTAGAATAAATATTCTGCTCAAACTTTTTTTGAAATTATTATTTTCAGTTTCCTTTTTTGTAAATTGTTATTAATCAATCAAACCATCTATCATCGCCTTATCAGTGACTAATTTTCCAATAATCTAAAAATCATGTATTATATGTATAATTCCATAGTAAAATTTTAGAAACTATCCTCAAAATATAATATTACATTATTTTACCAGACGAATTCTTTGTCAATATTGTCATTTGTCCTATATGTGTCCAAGAAAAATTTTAAAAGTCTGTGGATACCTTTTCTGAGAGTTATAAAAGAGCAATTCAACAATAAACTACGAACATTTTCGGAGGAGCGAAGTTTTCCTATCTAACACGTTCATCTCAGTTAGGTTATGCCAGATATTTTGCTTCGGTATATGTTATTGAGTTCAAGTTTAGTTTAGAATAGTTTGTAATGTGAACTATTCAAACTGTACGGTTTCTTCCTTGCATGAAAAAGACGTTACAAAATTGGTCACTTACTTTGATTGCCTTCGGTTAGCTTGGCCCCACACAATTGAGATCAGCCAATTTGTTTTTATGGCTGACAAAGTGATACTTTACAACTGTTCGCACTTTGTTTTGAAGGGTTGTGTAAATAAACTCATCAATTACAATCTCAATTACGACATCTAACCAAGCAAACCTAAAAGCTAGCTAATCAAATAAGCTAATTTTCAATTTATAAATATTTGTTAATTTTTCACCATTCTATGGTCGATAACTTAGCTGAAATAAATGTAAGATTGATGATTGTAAAAACAAATAGAAATGGTTTAGCTTTTTATTGATTTATATAGACAGAATAATACTATCGATTTAAGTACAGATAATTTTTCCCCAACGGAAAAACACTTGCCATCAAAATTAATAGGATTTTGGTGACTGTTATCTGTTAAAATTGCATTACGATATTGCAATATAATTTACTTGACGCTGTTTCAATTTAAAAACAAGCCTAAGATTCAACATGTGCATTAATTAACTATTATACGATGAAATGTCGGTGTATTTACCTAAAATGGTTCAGAACATTTTGTATTTGAATATAATTTACTTGACGCTGTTTCAATTTAAAAACAAGCCTAGATTCAACATGTGCATTAATTAACTATTATATGATGAAATGTAGGTGTATTTACCTAAAATGGTTCAGAACAGTTTGTATTTGAATGTAATTTACTTGACGCTGTTTCAATTTAAAAACAAGCCTAGATTCAACATGTGCATTAATTAACTATTATATGATGAAATGTCGGTGTATTTACCTAAAATGGTTCAGAACAGTTTGTATTTGAATGAAATTTACTTGACGCTGTTTCAATTTAAAAACAAGCCAAGATTCAACATGTGCATTAATTAACTATTATATGATGAAATGTCGGTGTATTTACCTAAAATGGTTCAGAACAGTTTGTATTTGAATATAATTTACTTACCGCTGTTTCAATTTAAAAACAAGCCAAGATTCAACATGTGCATTAATTAACTATTATATGATGAAATGTCGGTGTATTTACCTAAATTTGTTCAGAACATTTTGTATTTGAATATAATTCTTTAGTTGAAATAATTCCATGGAAAAGAGGTTTAATTTTTATAAGTTTGTTAGTATTATATTTATTTTATTTTCATGGTTTGACCCAATAAGAGTCTCTAAAAGCATAACATGCTCTAGGAATTTTATTTTCCTAGTACTTCTACAATATTTCAATATGTTGCACTAGTATTTCTTCTGTTCATTTGGCTTTTGTTGAGTTTTAATCTCTGATGCCACTTTTCAGTTTATTTTCAGGTAGTTAGAATTATTGATTTTCAAAAAAGTCTACTTGTAAAACTGCAAGAAAATATCAACGGATATTTTAAACATCATTCTGTTTTAAGGAAAACTTGGAATTCGTCTGAAAACAAATTACAAGTAATACGAAACAGAACTAGCAGGAGGTTTTGCATAAACAGACTTATATCTGTACCATATCTATTAAACACATTTCATCTAATTAGTAATTTTTGTTACATTACTGCCATAATGTTACTGTTTGTTAGTAAAGAAAATGCGGATCTTTTCCGTTATACGTATACCACTATTTAAATACATATTGAATAATACATTTTAACCATTGTTTGGTATAAATAACGGAACACGGTATTCAGTTTATTGATTTAAAGCATGTTTTCCTCATTTTCAACCTTTAGAATCCCAATACATCGAGGCCGCCCATATACATCGCGCCGCGGCAGTTATGGTTAGGTTAGGTTATTATATTGTAGAATGAACCTGTAATTTGTAAAAACATTCTACAATAGGCTATGCTAACCTAACCTAACCATAACTGCCGCGGCGCGATGTATATGGAAATATTTTGGGATTGCTGACACATAACGGAAAATATCCGACATTAAATAGTGGTATACGTATAACGGAAAAGATCCGAAAATGCTAATTGGTACTTTATTTATCAAGAGGCGTCAGTTATTTTGCAAATGTTAATTATTAGGTCATGAAATAAATAATTAAGTTATTTGTGCCATACGTCAGCTATTTATTACAGGTTTTCTACCAACTTAATTTTTTATCGCTTGGTAAATCAATCTAGGGATACCAATACAGTAATTTTAAGTAGACTAGATATATGATATTAAAACGCAAGTCACTTTACAAAAGAAAACGTTTTAAATATATTAATTTTATTAAAACAAGTTGTGATTCTGGAAGTTTAGTTTTTACTATCTAATCTTTAGCTAATTTATTCTGAAAAGAATTTTATGTATTCTCTAGTTACTATTTTTTACTATACTGTAATGAAAAGCAACTATTTTTAATTGAATTTATTTCTACCTGTGACAGCAATAGTGCAACTGTTTTTAAACGACATTTATCAAGTGAAGTGATATTGGATCCATGCTGTTGAAATAATTAGTAGAGTTAATTAGTAATTACCAGTTCACATCCCATCAGTATCACATCGTTCCTATACAAGTTGGAAATAAATTAATACCTCTCTACAAAATACAATATTTTATTAAAAACTAAATATTTAAGATGGGTTTTGTACATTTTTTTCTATGAACAAAGTGATATATTTCTTGTACACGTACTGTATGTATGGGCTATACATTCTTATGTTTTGTACATTGTTTCTATGAACAAAGTGATATATTTCTTACACATGTACTGTATGTATGGGCTATACATTCTTATGTTTTGTAAATTGTTTCTATGAACAAAGTGATATATTTCTTGTACATGTACTGTATGTATGGGCTATACATTCTTATGTTTTGTAAATTGTTTCTATGAACAAAGTGATATATTTCTTGTACATGTACTGTATGTATGGGCTATACATTCTTATGTTTTGTACATTGTTTCTATGAACAAAGTGATATTTTTTTTGTACATGTACTATATGTATGGGCTATACATTTTTATGTTTTGTACATTGTTTCTATGAACAAAGTGATATATTTCTTGTACATGTACTGTGTGTACATTCTTATGTTTACCATAAACTATCCATTACGTTCTTTATTTATTTACTTATATTTTATCAGGCTCAAAAATTTTTTGGCAAGCTTATTTATTATTTATTCTTTTTTTATTTCCCTCAGTTATATTTTCGTTATTTAAAGCCCTACTGAACGAGTAAGTCGACATCAAATAAACAAAAAAATCAAAGTGAATCATCCATTTTATATTCACACTGTTATATTTCCCACCCAATACTAACCTGTGTTTCTCTGATTGTCAGCTGTTTTGGGGTCCAGTTGTTTAGTCCCATGCAAATGTAATGTTGTTAAAACCTGTGGTTGAAGACCTCACTAACTAAACAAATTAATGATTCATATAACATGAGATATCTGTGTACTGTATGTAATTTCATAATCAAGGGGTAAACTCAATACTAAATTATTGTTCGTGTTACATTATTTATTTTTGCCTCATTTTAAACATTTTATAATACACACCCAATCAATATACGACTTTTGAAAAATGTTAAGAAAAATATGCAAAATGTAATATTCTAAAAATTATAAATGCTGTTAAATTCAGTAAGGTGTTTGTTTGCTGTTTACTAGACCTATTAAGTAAGATATCAGTAAAGTTTTAGTATTAAACATAACAGTGAAGTACGCCAAGATTGCCGGTCGGTAGCGCAGAACCTATTTATAAGACTTGTTAAGATTGCAGTACAGTCTATATCTAACTAATAGATCTTAAACTTTGGAACATACGTTGAGAGTTTTACAACTAGGACATAATGTGACTCATCACTGGAGTGGCTGCTTGACTTAAGTAAGATGAGAATGACTTGCAGTGGAGACTCGACTGTGGATGACGCATAAAAATGGTCTCTAGGGATGTCGGATAGTAACACACTTTTGCCATATAGGATTGTAGCTCGGTTAGAAGCTACATCCTACAGCTAGGAAGTTTTACACAACCACATACCAGTACCATGACACTTCACCTAGTGTTCTACGCTTAAGTGAAGCGGCCCTTTTGAGATTAACAGGGAAGCTAGTCGAAGAGGTTTCCCTTAACTAATTTCTAGTTTCACCATTCTTCGTAATTTCCATTTTTATATTCACCATTAACCTCAAACCACTCACATTGCTAAAGTATGAACCAGAACTAGCATTGTGCAGCAACTCACCGGATCATCATGGGAAGCCAAAACACAAGTCTTGCGTACTGCTGCTTTGTCCCTGGTTTACTCCACTGTTGAACAGTGTGCTCCCGTGTGGCTTAGCAGTACACATGTACATCAGATTGTATTGATATACAATTAAAAATCAGCGACTCCCTCATGCCAATCCTCTACCATGGCTTCCAGTGCTGTGCAACATAGCTTCTCCAGATATTAGACTCTATGGTATTTTTAGGCACTTCTCAGAGAGTTTAAAAAGTTCCCAACTACTCCATATGTCCCCATTTTGCAAGATATCACATGACCAATAGGGTGCCTTAAATACAGAAAACCACCTCTCTACTATCTCCCTAATTATTCTCAAACGAATGTTCACCAAAAACCAACTGGTCGTTAACTTGGAATATGTTTGACGGTCGATACAAGTTTCTGATGTCACTCTATGACCATCATCGGTAGAATGAAACTTCCCTGTGAGAAATGGACTATGTTGAGTAGATTTCGCATGGGGTTGGGAAGATGGTACTACTGTACATGTAAGTGGGGAATGGCAAACTATCAGTTATGTCATTGCGGATTTGAAGTTAAAACATACTTAGTAGTGCCAATTGGGTTCTGTACTGGGGGTTAGCTGGTCTTCATTCCATCGGAGAAGCAGATGTTGAATGGTTAAGAAACCTGGATTTAGCTCTGTGACGGGAGATCATTATTTAAAAACTAAGACGGAAGTACTATGTACTGTAGAACGTTTTTTGATATTTTCATATTTGTCTAGTTTTTTTTATATTTCATTAGTTTGGTAGCCTATTGACCACCTAATAGGAAAGAAGGTTTAAGAAATGCAATGCCCATACAATATAGACATGTTAAAATAAAGCGTCATTAAAAATAATTATCTCAATTATAAGTAATTTTAGCCATAAGACAAGGTCTGTTCATTTCATTTACAATTGTATAGTAATGTTACTTCCTGTTTTCAGTCATTATTGTAAAACTATATTATTTATATTTCAATGACAGTATTTTTTACAAAAAATTACATGTATAGAATCTTTTACCAAACCTGATTGATTAATGCTTAAACAGGTCTACACAATACTAAAACTTATTCTTAAAACAGCATAATTCAAATAATCTTATGTTTAATATTACTCAACATATGTGTAATACACACAATAGCAATACTAGTTTTATAGCTCGGTAAGTATAAACTATTTATAAAGTAAGATGCCCTTTGAACTGACTCCAAAAAGCACTTGGAATGAAGCCAGTTTGTTCTGGAGGTGGCTATTTGGAGACAAAACAGCCAGAGGTGAAAACCTGTAGCTTTGGTATATTGGATCAAAGTATTACCAATGTCTGCCGTTTACACTTTGCCTTTTGTAAGAACACGTTTTTATAAACAATAACAGTTTTGATTGCTGTAAAAATTAAAGAGTATAGTTATTGCATTATAAACTTCTTACAAATAAGAACGTAATGAGATATATTACATGATTCTATAAAGTATTTCCCATAACAACAAATTTATTTGAAGATTATATTATTATAGAGACACCATATTACATGTAAATGACGTTTACAGTCTTCTCCATTTCTCCTATAAATAATGTTAGAGCAGTCGATCCTTCGAATCTCGGAGTTGACATTGGAACTAGTACTTGTAACGTCGTCAACTATCCATAGACTGGTTGTCGTCTGTGAACTACTTGTAACGTCGTAAACTATCCATAGACTGGTTGTCGTCTGTGAACTACTTGTAACGTCGTAAACAATCCGTAGACTGGTTGTCGTCTGTGAACTACTTGTAACGTCGTAAATTATCAGTAGACTGGTTGTCGTCTGTGAACTACTTGTAACGTCGTAAACTATCCATAGACTGGTTGTCGTCTGTGAACTACTTGTAACGTCGTAAACTATCCGTAGACTGGTTGTCGTCTGTGAACTACTTGTAACGTCGTAAACTATCAGTAGACTGGTTGTCGTCTGTGAACTACTTGTAACGTCGTAAACTATCCGTAGACTGGTTGTCGTCTGTGAACTACTTGTAACGTCGTCAACTATCCGTAGACTGGGTGTCGTCTGTGAACTACTTGTAACGTCGTCAACTATCCGTAGACTGGTTGTAGTCTGTAAACTACATGTAATGTCGTCAACTATCCATAGACTGGTTGTCGTCTGTGAACTACTTGTAACGTCGTCAACTATCCGTAGAATGGTTGTCGTCTGTGAACTACTTGTAACGTCGTCAACTATCCGTAGACTGGTTGTCGTCTGTGAACTACTTGTAATGTCGTCAACTATCCATAGACTGGTTGTCGTCTGTGAACTACTTGTAACGTCGTCAACTATCCGTAGAATGGTTGTCGTCTGTGAACTACTTGTAACGTCGTCAACTATCCGTAGACTGGTTGTCGTCTGTGAACTACTTGTAACTTCGTCAACTATCGGTAGACTGGTTGTAGTCTGTGAACTACTTATAAAGTCGTCAGCTATCCGTAGACTGGTTGTCGTCTGTTAACTCTAAACAATGGTGGTACTTTCTCTTCTCCGTTTGGCCACCACCTTTTGTAGTTGAACATTATTTGACTAAGAGATCTTTCACGACTATTTATATATATATATATATATATATATATATATATACACGCTTTTTTATATATTTCAAATGTTTTAATGTAATGTTTTTCAAATTACAATAATGTTCTCTCTAAGAAAAGTTTAAGTTTAACATTTTATGTTCATAAATAAATCTGCAGTACAAGTAAACGTCACTTGTAAACAGTATTTCTTTTGTGAATTCATCTAGTCTGATATTTGTGCATTTTGTACTTGTATTGTAATATATTTATGCATTTTGTACTTGTATTGTAATATATTTGTGCATTTTGTACTTCTATTGTAATAAATTTGTGTTGTGTGACGTTTACTTGTACTGTATACAGGGTGATTCATGACGTTCTCCCCCCACTTCTATAGCATATTCTACTACTAAAAACAATGAAAAAATGTCATATAAACATAGGTCCAAAAACGCTTCGTTAGCGAGTTACAGCCATCGAAAGATTTCGTCATGGTTCATGGGCAAAAAATGAAATAATATTGTACATAACTTATGGAAAGGTATATTAGGATTGAAATTCCATGATTTCATATGTATTTTCACATGGAAAAGCTAATAAAATAGGTTTGAGAACTGTACCTTAAGTAGTTTTTGAGTAATCCGGGTTAAAATTGGGATATTAGGACAAAAAATTCAGTTTTTCTCAGTTTAGTGTACAGAAACGTTGTTAAATTGGTTACAAAGGCACACAACTTTCGTACATTATTTGTTTAGAATTTAATTCTGAGTAGATTGATATAAGTTGTGTAAAAAATACTACAGAAATAAGAACAGAAACTCAAATTTATTAAATTAAATACATAAATTACCTTAAAAGAACAACAAATTGATTTTCCCAACTTTAGACATGTTTTTTATTACAGTACATGTTCAAAAGTGAGGCCTCCATTTTCGATGCATTTTAAAGCACGTTTGTGTACTGCTTTTGTTGAATTTCTCAATTTTCTTGGGTGTTCCTTTAGCTGTGTAGCAGAATCCATAATACGGGCAGTTAATTCTTCTCGCGAATTAACTCTTGTCTTGTAGACTAGACCTTTCATCCATCCCCAGATACAATAATCCAATGGAGATAGATCTGGTGATCTTGGTGGCCAAGGGTAAGGCCCTCCACGGCCAATCCATCGTCCAGGAAATTGATCATTCAAGTGAGTAATAACGGCCCGAGAAAAGTGGGGAGGTGCTCCATCATGCTGGAAGAACAAATTTCGTCTGAGATGCAAAGGAATATCCTCAAGCAGCTGTGGCAACTCATCTTGAAGGAAGTGCAAATAAAACTCAGCATTTAGTCGTGCAGGTAGTATGAATGGTCCAATCAGCCAATTGTGTATAAGACCACACCAGACATTGACACTAAATCGGTGTTGAAAGTTCTGTTCAATTACCTCATGAGGATTTTCTTGAGCCCATGAGTGCTCATTGTGCAAGTTGTTGACCCCATCCCTAGTGAACTGTGCTTCATCAGTAAAGAGAATACGCTTGTACAGTTGTTGATTAGTATTTAAAAAGAAGCAAAACTCCAAGCGAAGTGGGCCATCCCCCGGCTGTAGATGTTGAACCTTTTGTTTATGAAATGGATGAAATTGATGTCGCTTGAGTGATCTCCACACAGTTGACTGTGAAACTCCTATCCGCCTAGAGAGACGCCGTGTACTTACACCTGGACTTCGGAGAACAGCGTTAATAATGTTATTATCATCATGTTGGAAAGCACGTTCATAACTAGTACGAATACTTGGTAGTGATCCTGTATCTCGAAGAGTGAGGAAAGTTTTACGTATTGTTTTGGAATCTGGAATCCTCCTATTAGGGTAACGTAGTTCATATTCATCTCTAGCAGCTTTAGCATTACCATAATTTAACCCAAAATAAAAACCATATCAGCATATTCTTCCGATGTAAATACGTAAGGCATTATTTCACTGACAAAACAACCAATAGACAACTCGCAGAAAACAATTATTATTGCAATGCACTTCACACAAATAGCTTTTGTAACTTGCAAAACACTACTACAGTACTGTTATACTGTAATGAACAGGTTATGTACAAACCTGATCAGGAAATAATTGTTGATCAGCTGTTGTTCATGCGTTACCAACTTAGGAAAAAAATTAAACAAATTAGAAAAAGGTTTTGCGTACAATATGTATTACGTTGTTATTGGTTGTAAAATGATGCTGGACAATGTTTATTGTTTATATTTTTGGATTTATCATTTATTATTTACTCTTAGTTTTATTCTTAATAACAATTATAATAATAATTGCATTTGTTAGACCAAAGCAATGATTTTGTTTAATTTGTATAGTAATTTCTTTTGCATTAATAATGTATTTAATTTAATAAATTTGAGTTTCTGTTCTTATTTCTTTAGTATTTTTTACACAACTTATATCAATCTACTCAGAATTAAATTCTAAACAAATAATGTACGAAAGTTGTGTGCCTTTGTAACCAATTTAACAACGTTTTTGTACACTAAACTGAGAAAAACTAAATTTTTTGTCCTAATATCCCAATTTTAACCCGGATTACTCAAAAACTACTTAAGGTACAGTTCTCAAACCTATTTTATTAGCTTTTCCATGTGAAAATACATATGAAATCATGGAATTTCAATCCTAATATACCTTTCCATAAGTTATGTACAATATTATTTCATTTTTTGCCCATGAACCATGACGAAATCTTTCGATGGCTGTAACTCGCTAACGAAGCGTTTTTGGACCTATGTTTATATGACATTTTTTCATTGTTTTTAGTAGTAGAATATGCTATAGAAGTGGGGGGAGAACGTCATGAATCACCCTGTATGTACCAACACGTATTATGCTAACTAAAAAACTATTTTAAAATAAATCTGTGATATTTATTTTAAATTAACATTAGCCTTATGGACAGTTAAATCTAACGTGGAGGTAGCTGTAGGAGACTCTTAATGTTTCGATATGTTTACTAAAATACTACAAAACATGTTTTGATGAAAAATAATAAAATGGACTCAATCTATTTGAAGGAGTTAGCCTGACAGACTTGAACGTCTGCCAACTCCTCAACTTCTTTTTCGCAGTTGTTATCCTTAAAAACATACTATATAAGTTACTCAGTTTATAATATTAGTTCCTGAGCATTTAAATGTTTAAACTGAAACTACGTTCAAGCCATGTGTGAAGTATGTAAATTGTTCATATTTTTCTACAAAATTAAACAACAATATGTACTGTTATCAAGCACATATAAGATCAGAAGGCAACAAAAAACAGTACATAGTTCAGTGATATTCAACAAATTTATCTTATTTTATATTTTTGCGTACAAAGTCCACTTAAATATTCTTACTTTTAGCAGCCAATGAATAATTGTTATATTTAATAATGTAATAGATATGTAAATTAACAATATAACACAGTTCTCTGGCATAACCAAGGGAAAATGAACTGCCCATAACTTAAGGTTTTTTTTAGTATTCCACCTTAAATTTTGTGTAGTGTAATGCATTTTTTTACTACAAATATATTAAATATTATAAAATGTTCAAGTATTTAATAAAATACGACTCAAATGTTAATTTAATTCTCTTTAACTACTCTCTTCATTTATTTTCTTGCTTTTTTTCAATTTAATTTCGATTATTTTAAACACTTCTAATACTATAGCATTGCTATTATTTTATTGGTCAGAAATACAAAAAAAATATTTTGAGATCCTATGCACAAACATTTCCAAAATCAATGTAGCAGATTTATATGAGATTATAACTTGCTATCCAATGAATACATTTGTGTTATATTATTCTTTATGATTTATGTAGCCGAACTTGTTTCAAGCAAGTAATTATACAAAGTAATCGTATAAATAATTTTCAAATTATCAATAAATAATTTATTCGATATTTTCCGTTAATTCACTACCATAACCATGACTTAGGTTAACCTAACTCAACGAAACTAAACCTAACATAACATAATGGTAGTTAAATAACGGAAAAGGGTCAATTTATTTTTGTGAGGCTTTTCACCTACAATGTATGCATCTTCAGAAATCAACAAAATTTAATAAATATGAATAAAATGCTGTTTATGTCTGAAGATGCCTACATTGTAGGCGAAAGGCCTCATAAAATTAAATGTTTTATTTGAGTATTTGACAATTTTATAACGATTTATACTTTAAATAACTCTTTAATAAATAAATCAAAGAATAAACACTTAATTTTAATTAAATAACATAAATAAGCATGTTAAATAATAAATATTTGTGTTACATTTAGTAAACATAATTTTCATACACTAAAGTGCTATTTATTTTAACCAAATTTTTCATGAAAGTAATAGTAAATTCCTTGAAACTATCTCTCCACGCTTTAAAACTGAGATATTAGTTATAGAACATAATGCCACAATAAATAAGTGTTTTTTAGTTAAATGTTTTAATTAATTCATATGTCCTCTTTGAAAGTCCAGTTTGTCCTGGATAAATTAACCCTGGATGCAGCCAGTTGGTTTTTGCAGGGGACTATTTGCTTACAAACACGGTGAGGGTTCCTTGGCTTTAGGGAATTTGAAGGGGTGATTACCTTTAAGTATATTGTTTGCTTTTCTCTTACAGAAGTAGACAAACGATAAACTTAAAAATGCTGTCAATACGTAAATTTGCTCAAAAATATTGTGATGCATTAGCATTTTTAATTATAATTATTTTTTAATAAGTAGGCTGCGTCATATAAATGGACATTGTGTTTTGAAGACAGAATTATATGCATTTTTAAATTTCTGTTTTTTTATGTGTGAGCTATTACTTTGGCTAATAAAGGACTTCGGAAACTTTTGACAATAGGTATATACGATTAAATTCCTTTATCTAGTGAAGTAAATTAGATTTAAAATTAACATCACTTGGGTTGTTGGACGGTTGTATTGTTGAAGTAAATTTCTATAAATAGTATACTACAATCTTATGACGTAAATATGTTTAAGCTCTGTAGAGCAGAGTGAAGACATGATTTCCTAGTAAAGAATACAATTTGCATTTCTCAGTCATCTTTGCCATAGCCTGACTAGGTTAGATACATTTTAATATGTTATACTGACGTTTCTAACTACGTAATCAATTTATGATTTCAACTATGTAATCAAAGGTCCACATAACAATTCTTCTCTAAGGTACTATAAACAGTTAGTAACGTAATACATAAATAAATTTAACTACAACTGAAATGCATTATTTCCAAGTTAAAAACTGTTGAACTTTTACAGCAATGATTCTTTTTGTCTAAGGCCACATTAGTGGAGACATAAAGAACTCATGTGAACTGTCCAATTGTTTTTCATTAAAAGTTACCTTCTAGGTTGCCTCTTTTATCACAGGATTAATATTTTTCTGCCGTCAGAAATATTAATTTCCAATTGGGTTGTTGTATTGTTTCATCAGAGAAGTAGGTATGTGTCACTCCTATAGTTTAATTTCTTTATTGCACTGATTTAATAATCAGTAGATCCTTTCTGTAGTAGATATATATGTAAATAAATCCTAAGAGAGGTGATCCGCGTTTCGAAAACACAAAAAAGTAGCTTTCTATTTTAATGCTTCAGTTTGTAATAATAATCGTATAAAAACCCTTGAAGTATCATTTTATAGGTGAAAAACAAATCAAGTGGACCAAAAGTTGATCAAGTGGTTCACTGTCTACTCAGCACCTATACAAAAAATTATATTAATTTTAAACTTAGTATGTTCTAAATACTACTTTCTACAGTTAAGCTTCCACTGACTCATACTACCAAGGCAGTATTGACCAAACCACCCACCAGTGCACGTTCAGTGATGATGACTCTTCCACACAACAATTCACGTACAATGGTGACAACTTTACCTCCCACCCATACATGCACAGTGGGGATGACTCTCCCCCCACCCATACATATCCAGTGGTATGACACCCCTCCTACCCATACACGTATAGTATTATGACATTCACTCCAAAGTATACAAGTGAGTGTTGATGATGTCCTTCCCACCCTTATACAAAGTATATTAACATGATACCCCAACTCATACATGTATATGTGTACAGTGGTGATGATCTCCTTCCCAACCACAAGTATAGTGTCTATAAGAGCAATTTAAACGAATTATTATGATCTAAACGAGTTGAAAAGAAATTTTGTTTGAACAAAAATGCTGTGTGTAAAAAGGTCATCCATTCAGTTTCCTATATAAATTTCTATATTTTTAATTGATTATTTATTTATCTATCATATTTCGCTCGTCAAAGAATCGAATGAAACTTTATAGTAACTGACATACAATCCTTTGTGACAAGTATACACAGTTTACTTATGTAGGATGACCTTCAATCCTAGAGGTGATGTGCATGTGTAGAGGGCATGCTATTGTGCACTAGTTGACCTTTATGTAAAGGTATGACCTTCAATACTGGAGGTGATGTGCATGTGTAGAGGGCACGCTATTGTGCAATAGTTGACCTTTATGTAAAGGTATGACCTTCAATCCTGGAGGTGATGTGCATGTGTAGAGGGCACGCTATTGTTCACTAGTTGACCTTTATGTAAAGTTATGACCTTAAATCCTGGAGGTGATGTGCATGTGTAGAGGGCACGCTATTGTGCACTAGTTGACCTTTATGTAAAGGTATGACCTTCAATCCTGGAGGTGATGTGCATGTGTAGATGGCACGCTATTGTGCACTAGTTGACCTTTATGTAAAGGTATGACCTTCAATCCTGGAGGTGATGTGCATGTGTAGAGAGCACGTTATTGTGCACTAGTTGACCTTTATGTAAAGGTATGACCTTCAATCCTGGAGGTGATGTGCATGTGTAGAGGGCACGCTATTGTGCAATAGTTGACCTTTATGTAAAGGTATGACCTTCAATCCTGGAGGTGATGTGCATGTGTAGAGGGCACGCTATAGTGCACTAGTTTGATCTTTATGTTAAAGGTATGACCTTCAATCCTGGAGGTGATGTGCATGTGTAGAGGGCACGCTATTGTGCAATAGTTGACCTTTATGTAAAGGTATGACCTTCAATCCTGGAGGTGATGTAGCATGTGTAGAGGGCACGCTATTGTGCAATAGTTTGACCCTTTATGTAAAGGTATGACCTTCAATCCTGGAGGTGATGTGCATGTGTAGAGGGCACGCTATTGTGCACTAGTTGATCTTTATGTAAAGGTATGACCTTCAATCCTGGAGGTGATGTGCATGTGTAGAGGGCACGCTATTGTGCACTAGTTGACCTTTATGTGAAGATATGACCTTCAATCCTGGAGGTGATGTGCATGTGAAGAGGGCACGCTATTGTGCACTAGTTGACCTTTATAGCACTAGTTTTTGCTGCTATATACAATTTGAAAAGAATTGCCATGTTTTTCCCTCTCAATGTCAAGGTGTTGTTAGTAAAGACTCTAGTTTTCACGCACTTTAATTATTGTGATACTGTAATCAAAGACATGTCCGTTGAGCTCGCGGAAAGATTACAGCGTGCCCAAAACTACTGTATCAGATTTATTTTCAACCTGAGGCGAAGGGATCATGTTACTACCATTTTTCTACCAATTATCCATCTTAAAGTTAAACAATCTTCGACAATTCCATATCCTGATATGGTTGCACAGTATTCTTCAAAAAACCCAAAATTTCCCAATTATCTGTCAGAGCAGTTTGTTTATCTGTCACAAGTTGGTGTGCGTAGAACAAGACGTGGTGAGTCAATGTTAGCTATCCAGTTCACCGCACCACCACTTTCAACAAATCATTTATTGTCTCCGCGTGCAGGCTCTGGAATGCTCTGCCTGATAATATCAGATCCATCGAAAAGCGCACTCGGTTTTGGGGCGGAGGGTGAGGTGCTATCTGCAGCGGGCCTAGCAGGAGTAGTAGTTGGTGTCGCTGTGGCTTGGTGGTGGCGGTAATGAGTGATTGTACCCTGAATGAATGTAAGTTTTGAATAAATGTTATGAATAACTGTAGTTTTGTTTGAGATAGTCGAAATATTTTTAAGTTTAAATATAATGTTTCACATTTTTTTTACTTTATATGTTTTACCTTCGTACCATTGCAATTTCTATTTTGTATTTCCTTGTAAATTGTTATTTATATTTGAAATATCTTATTATGTAGATGAGGTTAAGTGGTAGAGAGGGCTTTGCAGCCCTAAATTCACCTCTTGAATATAAATAAAGACGTTTTTAATTTCATTTCATGTAAATGTATGCCCTTCAATCCTGGAGGTGATGTGCATGTGTAGAGGGCACGCTATTGTGCACTATTTGACCTTTATGTAAAGGTTTGACCTTCAATCCTGGAGGTGATGTGCATGTGTAGAGGGCACGCTATTGTGCACTAGTTGAACCTTTATGTAAAGGTATGACCTTCAATCCTGGAGGTGATGTGCATGTGTAGAGGGCACGCTATTGTGCACTAGTTGACCTTTATGTAAAGGTATGACCTTCAATCCTGGAGGTGATGTGCATGTGTAGAGGGCACGCTATTGTGCACTAGTTGACCTTTATGTAACGGTATGACCTTCAATCCTGGAGGGGGAGTGCATGTGTAGAGGGCACGCTATTGTTCACTAGTTGACCTTTATGTTGTATCGATTTATATTTACTTACTTGCCATCTTCAGTCAGGCAATGCATGGCTCAAGCTGGTTTCCAGAGAAGAAAACTTGAGCTAATTGGAGTGAGCTAAGCTGTTTTATAATAATTCAGCTACGAGGGTGTTGGTTTTGAGGGTTAAATATCTTTCAATTGAAAATTAATTATGTGTCTAGAAACAAAATGATAAGTGTTGTATTCTTGTGGTGAAAGTTTCTATAAGTTTCTGGAACATTGTAATCTAATTGGTCGGTAGCGTAGTTGGTTCTATCCCAGCTTCATGTGCTTAAGGTTCTCAGTTCGATCCCAATCAGAGTCAATACATTTTGAGAAGGATCAGCTGATAATCACTGGCTTTTCATTTGTCATGGGCTCTTAATTAATGACATTTTCTAAGGAATAAGCGGCCTTAGTTTGTAACAATGACTACATTCGCTCATCTACAGTCATCACACTCATTCAAAATCTATATTCGCCCATATCTTGACGATCGGCGTCTTATGAATAAATAAATAAATAATTTTCAATATATTAATGCTCTGTAATTTTCTTGATAATTACTTCTTTAGTAGCGGCCATAGATAAAGCACTGGCTTGCCACGCTGCCGGTCCGGGTTTGATTCCACTAGTAGATTTTGCTTTGCCACTCCCGTGGTTCGGAAGTCACGTAAAGTCGTTGGTCCCCAAATTAAGTGTTAGAGAGAGCTTCTTAGCCCTAACTTCGTCTGGTTAAATAAGACGGATATTTAACTTTTCAAAACTTTTTCTTAAAATAATAGTTTTTATAATTTAAACAAAATGAATATAGAACTAATCTACATTTAAAGCATAAATATTGACTGAGGTATGTATTATTATTAGGTTCTATAATAATTTTTAAGCAAGTTAATTATTATGTATTTAATGCTAAGTGTTTTTTATTTATTTATTTTTTTTATTATTATTATTATTATTTGGATGTTAATAAGGTAATTGAATTTCATCAGTGTACATACACTTTCTAATGCTTCAGATTAAGGTAATTTAGAATTTTATAAGTAAAAGCGCTATAAAATACCTTGAGGAGGCCTTTAACTGATTGAAAGAAAATTTGTTTTATTGAAAATGTTTAGGTAACTGCTTAGTGGTCTGGGCCAAAAAAAAGTTACATATTTGGTTTCCTTTGGTTTCATCAAAATATAAAATTCCAAATCCCGACGATCACAGGTTCTCAAAACGTAAGGCAGAAATTTGTACATAAAACTTTTGCAGAAATATTTTTTTTTAGACTCCCGATTCGTACTAAGAAATATTTTTTTTAATTTTTCTCTCTAGAGGTGGTAATAAAAAAACCCTCTTTAGTAATCAGGGCCTTTTGTTACCTCCAGTTTCAATGAAAAACTTAGGATTGTAAACCTGACATTTGTTTTTTTTTAAAGTAAGCATACAATTAAGAAAAATATTAAAATTAAAAAAATGGGGATATGAAAACCCCATAGAAAGGACTAGGTTGGCGGCAAATGGGGGGGGTTGGACCAACTCGGTCTAAATATAAACAATTCCTAGCAGATTTTTTTTAAAATTATTGTTTTTCAGAAATTTTGGGAAAAAAAAGGACCACCCTTTTTGTGATGCTTTTAATAAGTAAAACGGGACTTTTTTTCATAAATTAAGCCCGAACTTGTCCATAAAAGAGTTTCTACTATAGTATTTTTTGTTTGTAACTTAAATATCCTTCATAGTTTTTTTTAAACAACCATTTATTTTGGTTTTGGTTTCCCAAAAAATGAAGTTTTAATATTCCCAATTATGTAGTTATTAAACATTTTAATGCACAGGCCAAAAAAACTATTGAAAAAATTGTGCTTTTTTAAAAATTTTGACTATGGTCCATACCTCTTTGTTATACAAACAAGTAAAATTTCTAAAATATTTTTAAAAGGCCACATATTAAAAAGTACTCCCATAAAAAAATTTTAAAAAATACCCATATCTTGTTGGACCCATCCCCCCCCCCCACCAAACTGGAAAGCTGCCAACTGGGGACCAAAACAATCAAGGATGGGATCACGGGTGGCAGTTGGAGGGTAAAAAATAACCCCGGGCACTGAGAAAAAACTAATTTTTATTTCAATTTAAAACAAAATAAACTTGCGGCAGGGGCCACAACATTAATCCGCAGTTAAAAAATACAAGAAACACTAACAAACCAAGATAAACAAAACCCAAAAACATTTAACGAACAAAACCAAAAATTAAACAATAACAACTAAGGGCCTACTGCATTTGCCTGAGCCCCCCAAAACAAAGAAATTTATTAACAACTTAAGTGAAAAATTTAAAAAAATTTTTGACTAAACCCTTTAAAACTCGGCAATTTGGCCCACATCCCATTTCCCACCGAGCCGGGATAACCCGGGAATCCCGGGCAGCTCCGAATTAGAAGTTAAGTCAAAGCAAAATAATCCTCTTTTGGTGAAGAAGTTTAAAATTAAAAAATTTTAAAAAAAATATATAAACCCGGACCGTTTAGTAAAAAGTCACTTCAAGACACCAAAATACAATTATAACAAAAAAAATAACAATCACAAGGCCTAAACAATAAAAAAATAACATAACTTAACCATAGGGACCTAACAAAAATAAAACTCACAAAATAAAACCAAAAAACTAATTAAAATAAATAACAATAGAATTAACATAATTTTTTCCCTTTTTTTTCTTAAAATTTAAATATATAAGATTAATTCCAATGGTGCTTCAAAAATCACTGTTCTAATTTTGGGCCTAGGCCACTAAAGTTCCACAAACATTTTTTTCTTCTTTTTTTCTATTTTTCATTTTTTTTTTTCTTTAAATAATGCCATAAAAAACCCCCCAGCTCACCCACCGGGAAACAAAATGGAACGCACTGCCCTAGGACGAAGAAAATTGCCCCGAGAAGAGAAGGGCAGTGAGGGGCAGAGCTCGCCAATCACATGGTCCCCAGGCCAGGCTCGAGTGGTAAAGGGTTGACCATCCCCGGACGGCGGGCTGGGGGTAGAAACGCCTATAAGGACCCTGGACTGCAACCAAACCACAGACAAAAAACCAGTACACCCAAAACCCAAAAAATCTATACAAACAACTAATAAAAATGGGGGTGCATGATTTTGCAAAACTGAACATGAATGGAGCAAACAAACATGAAAGTTTTAACTTTGTATAAAAATTTAAAACCCCAACTTACAATTTAACAAATTAAAAAGATTGGAACAAAAAAAAAAATACAAACGAAAACAGGCTATGATACAGGAAAATAGGTTAAACATGTAAACAAACTACACAGATGGCTGGGGTTTATTGTCAATGAAAAAAAAAAATTGTAAATGGGTAACTCCAACAAAAAAAGGGCTCACAAAACTTAACCAAATATATAAATATAAAACCAACATAATAAAGAAAATTAATGTTAAAAAGGTAACATTGACACAGGCTCAACCTGGGTTTAAACCCAAATTTTCAGACAAGAATACAAATTTTAACAAAAACCCCCCGAAAATGCACATAAACCAGAATATTTTTTAAACAAAGTATTTTCACCAAAAGGTGATTAGATATTAGAAATTACAAAAAGAACACTTACTTTTTTTATCCTAGCCGCTCATGGGTATGTCGACGGGCCCCAAGAAACTACTAGAAAGACGGCCAACCTACAGACCAGAGCTGGGGGAAGGAACGCCGAGTCCGAGCCAACGGCCACCAAAATAAACGAATCGCCGGGGAAGGGCGGGCTCAGGAGCCCGGCAATTAACGAAAAAAAAAAAGAAATGTAAACCCGGCAAACACCCCGGGGGCACCTCCCCCCGCAAAACCTCAACACACCCAGGCAGGGGGGAAAAAACCCGGGACCTCAGGGGAAAACCAAAAAAAGAAGAAACCTCCAAAGAGTGGTGTTCCAAGGACGCCAAAGAGAATCAGAAAGGGGGAAACCCCCCCAAAAGGGGAGCGAACTACCCACTGTCGGGCCCCACAAAAAAAAGAAGAAAGAGACTCTCTCAGAACAGCCCCTGGGCGCAGAGGTGATCAACTCTTTGCCCCAAGAAAAACCCCCCGGAACACCAACTCCGGATCAACCGTTCCCCGGAAACCTTTAAACTGGGACACAGGGCTTTTTTGAACACCCTGCCTGACTGGGGGTCAACCACAACATTCAAGGTGACAAAAACCTGTCGATGTGGTGGGAACCAGACCCCCGATAGCACAACTTTGCAGCTCTCGTTTCCCCGGGCCGAACTGAGGGGCAGCCGACAAAGAACCCGATCTTCGACCTAAAGGGTTAGGGGTACGACCCCTTTTCAAAACCCCCCTCCACTCCTCTCTATCCGTAGCAGGTTGCGCCGAGCAGCCCGCCACTTTGGCACTACGTCTGGCACCGGCTAGGTAGAAGTCCTCTGCCTCCACAAATTGGACAAAGGGTTGTTAGGAGGGGACCATGTGAATCTCGAAGGGAGGGGCATTGTGACTCTCAGCTTTGGGAAAAATTGAAACAAGCTGGAGCCAAGGAGACTCTATCCCAGGTGTTCTGCTTCTCAGCATGGAAAGTAAAAGGCGACCGAAAATTGCGGTTGAAAACCCCTCGCATGAGAAAACGGGGTAATAAGGAAGTAGTCACATGCCTGTACCATTTTCCAAAAAAGAACCCACGAACTCGGTGAGGTAAACGGCTACCGTTTTTCGGGCACAAGAGTAGAAGGGACACCAAATGCTGGAAGAGTTGGGGGTGGAGAGCACGGAGGTGAGTTAGCCGTACACTCCGAAGTGGAAAAAACCAAACGAACTTCGGAAAGCTCCACACAAACAAGTTGGAGGAGCTACCTACTTCACAGGGAAAAGGACCCCCGTATCGATGAACAAATCTCAAAAGGACCCGGGCCCCTCAGAAGATAACAACCCTAACTTTGCATTTTGATAGGCTTGCTAAAGAGCCCGGGACAAGCCCACACTCTGCCTGCAACATCCCGGTCCCTGCCCCCAGATGAAATACCTACGAATATTAGCGTGGGCTTTGAATGCCCAAAAGACCCCCACAAGAGAAGAGTGATAATACTAAAGACCTCGGGGACTAATGACAGGCGCACTACACGGGGGTTTAAACCCCTCTGTCAGGACGGCAACAGATTTCCCCTTTTGGGAAAAAATAGGACGGGGGGGGCCCTCCCTCTTGAAGTCACCAAGAGGCGAAGCTCAGGATCTTTCTGCTGATGGGACAGTAGGTCGTCAAAAGCCAGAGGAAAATCCAGAAGAACAGCACCCCCGAGCAACAGCCTCTCGGTGGATCACTGGGGTTTGTGATAAAATCGGGGAAAAGACGTCCGCGATGACATTCGGGTACCCCTAAGAGTTGGACTCGGAACTTTAAAAACAAAATCTTGACCACCCGCGACCCCAAATTTTCCCCCGTGTCTGGGGATGGGCAAGAAGCAAAGAATGCCTGATTTCCCGTCTCCACAAAAAATCAGCGGTTCCAAGAAACGCCGAAACTTGTCCCTACCAAAGACAACAGCCCGACACTCTAACCCTAATGGAAGAACTTTCTTTTCCGGGTGAGCAACGTCCTCGAAGCAAAACGTGGGCTGCCTGACCCCACAAACCCTGAGAAAGAACCAGCAGCAATGGTGGGGGAGGAGGCACAGTCAAGAATGAATTCTCGCTGAAATCAGGCATACGCAAAAAAAGGAGGTTCATGTAGCCTCCTTGGAGCATCAAAGGCATTTGCTGAGCTTTTTCCCCACACAAAAGGGGGCACCTTTTTTTTCGCACTCGTTTTAACGGGGCGCAAGCTCGGGCCCCGTTTTGGGGTGAAGCGACGGTAAAAAATTTAACCCTCCCCACAAAACGGGCAAACCCCTTTTGGGACTCTGGGGGGAGGAAAATCCCGAAAGCCCGGTCCTCGCAGGATCAATGCGACCCTCGGAAAAATATCAAAGACCCAGAAAAAAAATTCAGGGGCGAGCAAAAGTGACTTTTTCTGGGTTGCGGTAAGGCCCGCTATTTTAAGCGCAAGAACTTCCTAGAGTTGAAGTTTCCCCCGAAAGTCTCACTTGAAAAAGAAAGGGCGTCCAGGGAAATTTAAGACAAACTTGAAATTTTACATTGGAAGATGGAATCAAGCAACAGTGAAGGTCTGGCACCCACAGCAAGACCCCAAAGGGAACCCAGTGAACTAAGAGATTCCCAAAGAACACAGAAGCTAGTATAGGGCCCTGATTCCTTTTTCAATGGAATCTGGGTAGGCCTGGTTCAAAACAAAAACACGAAAAAAACTTGCCTTACCGAACCAACAAACGCAGAAGCAAAACAGGGAGAGGTACCGAGTCAATAGCGCCTTGCGTTGGCCCCCGATAACCATCACAACCTAACTAATTAGGCTTTGGGGGCAAGAAAACTTGACTGGATAAGCGGAACGAGACGGTTCAATCACACCCTTGTCAAAGATTTCAATCTACCCCATAAAATCCACTTGGGGGGGGGGAAATTTTTACGGATACTTCTAAAGGTGAGAATCAGTGAGCTGGATCTCAACCCAGAAGAAATGACCCAAAACTAAAGGGGAAGCACATCAGGAAACCCCAAACACGCCTCCAAAAGGCCTCCGCCTGCTCGGGGGGGGATGACCAACTGGGTCACCTTGAAGGTTCTTATCCTTTTGAGGTTACATTAATTAATTTTTGTTTTTTTAATTCAATAAAAAAATTTATTTAAAATTAAAAAAAAAATTTCTCTTAAATCTCAGGGTTTTAGTGGGGAAATTGGTGGGGCTGTATAATACAATAAAAAGCTGGTTTTAAAACCAAATTCTTTTTAACATTATTTTTTTTTAAATTTACTTTACTTTTTTAAATAATATACAAAAAAAATTGGAATTTAATTAATTTTTTTTTACAAGTATTTTTTGTGAATATAAAATTTTAGGCTTAATTTTTGCTAAACTTATCTAAATTTCCCATTTTGTTAAGGGGAAAATCAGCATGTTTTCCGATTCCTGCTGATCCCCCCGCTAATTAAATAGTTTAAC